>LPNX010779530.1:527503-562639 GCA_001517045.1 Pseudotsuga menziesii
CATTTTTTTTTAATAAAAATCATTTTTTTTAATAAAAATCATTTTTTTACTAAAAAACATTTTTTACTCAAAACTGACGTTTTTGAGTAAAAAGGCATTATGTGTCTGATTGCTGATCTGAAAGTTGGTTCTGATTGGATGGCTGATCAAGAATGATTTTTGGCTTAAGGTTAGAGCCTTCAATCACTGAATTCTGAGTCCGGATCATGAACGGGTTTTTTCCATTTAATTTATGGAAAAATTAACCCAAAAAACTTAGGAAAATTAATTTAAAAATTAAAAAATAATTTTTCACTGTTCGAAAAAGATTTTTTCGATTTTTTTTTTATGTGTCCAGATGACTTAGGACATGACCATGATCTATCTAAATAATGTCTAGTAGGCTTATAACACTCAGTTGGGCTCTAATAACCCCCCAAGGCCTAAAATTCAACATCGGGCATTCCAGCTTTGGAGGAAGCGGGAGAAAACCTCGTCAATTATACTCGGCTGAAGGCAAAGCATAATTGTCAGGGGCAAAAAACTCCCTGGAATACCCTATTTGAGATTCTACGTCTCAGGAGACCGAACCACTCAAAAATATCCTACTAGCACATTTTATTACAAACCCCGCGGGGCCATGGTCAAAATTATTCAAATACAAAAGTGACTAGCCAATATTGGCTAGACAGGTAGACAGATCAACTGATACACTGGAATCGGGCTTTGAACAAGTCTATCAACCGGCGGCTCCTCAGGTAACCCAACTTATGGTACAAAAAGTTGGATAACAACATGCATTCACCTCAGTTGGTTTTCCAAAGTGCGGCATATTGATCAACCCTGAGTAATCCAGATTTGTCCAGTCCGTTCGCCCAGTCCTATGGAATGCGCTCTATCGGGGCACCTTCTACTGATATAGCCAATGATTTCCTTGATAGACACCCTTTCTCTAGCAGTAGAATCCATAACTTCAGGGTTTGACTGCCCTGTTTGTGTAATGTCTTCTCCATGTTCCCGTGTGGTTGTTCTGGTCCGTCGCTTCTGTGATGTTGGAGAACTAGGCTTCTGTGCCTTCCTCTTCGATGAGTCAGTTGGCATGCTAGATAGTTCTTTCTCGATTGCTGCTAGTATGAGTGGTGAATATTGCTCACTCGAAATCTCAATGGTGTCTGGGTTACTCTGCATTATGCACCAATTCCTCTCACAACTTAATAAGCTCACACCCTCTCTGGATTTATCAACTTTATTTAGCTTTTCTCAAGATCTCGCTCGACAACTCGGTAGCTCTGCACCTCAACATAATTCAACTATGCACAATGGTGTCTTCCGACTACATCAAGCATCCTCTCATAGTAGAAAATCAAATCATACTTCATCATTATAACATCAATTCGATCATCATGACCAAATGATTCATTAACTACCTAGATCTGTTGTCGATTCTACCAACCCAACTGTTGGATTCACCATCATTACTCATCACTTCTATAAGCATCATAATTTAACCACTTTAATTGTCTTCATTTATGACTGACGTGACTTATGATAGTAGCCATGTGGATATCACAACATGGCCTCCTAATTGTGCTATAACTCCTATTCCTGCACAGCCACCTCCTCTTGGTGCGCCTTCTGTTCTTTTATCAGCCTTCTAGCTAGATTTTTTTTTCGTCCGTCACAATGCCTCACGCACCGCGTAGTTTTGGGCCCATCTTGTAGGGATTCAATCTTCTACCATTTACTAGCTTTGGTAGTGTCACATTGTCTAACTGTTGCAGTTGAAATGCACCTCCTGAGGCAATGGAATTAACAAGATATGGACCTAACCAATGCATCTGTAACTTACCTGGATGCTTCATGAACTTATTGTCATACACCAATACCAAATCTTCTTGTTGAAACTATTTTTTCTTTATGTGGTGATCATGCCAAGACTTCTGTCGATATTTCTCGACACACTAATGGAAACCTGCTATAAAGTGGTGCTCTTCAAGCTGTATCAACTATGCCATACACTCCTCTAGCATTGTTTCATCATCCATGCTCGTCGTTACTGTGATGCACAGACTGGGAACAATGTACTCCATAGGCATGATTGCCTCTTTCCCATATACCAATTTGAAAGGTGTCTACCCCATCAACCTCTTGCAAGTGGTGCGATATTCCCACAACACTGTTGGAATCTTTCAATCCTAGTCATCATGGTTAGCATTATATACCTTGGTAAGTGCATGCTCCAATATCTTGTTGAAAGATTCTATTGTCTCGTTCACATGTGGATGATATGGGGTACTTTTCTTATGTTATATTTTCAACTCCTCCTTTAGTGCGCTCACTATGCAGTTGATGAAGTGACTACCATGGTCACTCATCAATATCCTTAGACATCCAAAGCACGTCACAATACTATCAAATAGGAACCGTTTTGTTTTCATCATGGTGCAATCCATGACTGGTGCATCCTCTTCCCACCTCGTCAAATAGTCTGTCATTGTGATTATGTACCATGCACTAGTTCTCTTCCCTGGGGGGTTGATTGGACCCACAAAATCCACATCCCATTTATCAAAAGGCTGCAAAGTTACTTGTGGTACCAGCGACATCTCATTCTGCCGCAATGGTTTTCCAGTGCGTTTACAGACATTGCGTGCTCGTGCATAATCCGTCGCATCATTATGCAAAGTGGGCCAACAAATCCCTATGTGAAGCACCATCCTTGCAGTAGAGCGACCTCCATAATATCCACCAGAGACCCCCGAATGTGCTTCTGCCAAAATCTGCCCTTGCTCATGTGGTAGGAAACAATGCCACAAAATCTCGTCTTGTCCAAGTTTGTATAGGTGTCCAGCAATCAGCTGGAAATACAAATCCTTAACCACCAAATTATTCTTCTGACTTGTTGAAAATTCCTCTGGTGCGGTTCCCATCGCCAAAAACTGGATTATTCGAGCATAGTAGTCATCTGCCATGTCAACTCTGAACAAATACGCATCAGATAATCCTTCTTCAATATTGGTGGGCTCCTTTCCTATCTCAATTCAGGATAAATGATCAGGGCTAGCATTCAAGTGACTCGACTTCACAATTATCTCAAAATCAAATTCCTGGAAGAGAAGTAGCCAACGACAGTTCTTACCCCCCCAACATAGCCTTATTGACTAGGTACTTCAAAGCAAAATGGTCTGTAAACAACTTGAAATGACCGCCTAATAGGCAATTCCTGAAATTTTGTAACATGTATACCATTGCTAGACCTTCTCTCTCTGTGGTTGTATAGTTTTTCTCAACAAATGACAAATTCCAACTAGTGAAAGTGATCGGGTGATCAAGATCTCCTTCACCTAGTTGCGCGAGCACCATGCCCAATGCAACAGATGATGCATCCACATGGACATGGAACTCCTTGTTTCAATCAAGGAAAACTAATATTGGCATAGAAGCCATCTTGTCCTTTAGTGTGTCAAAGCTTCCTTAACATTCCTGAATCCATACAAATGCGACATCTTTCTTCAATAATTTCTCCATAGGGGTTGTAATCACAGCATAACCTCTTATGAACTTGCGATAATATCCTATGTGCCCCAGCGTCGTTCTAAGCATATTCACATTTGTAGGTGGCAACAAGCTCAAGATTAGTGCAATCTTCGCAGGGTCGACCAACAGTTTTTGCTTGCAAACAATGTGACCCAACAAAATCCCGAAAGGTGCGCAAAAGATACACTTCTTGGATTTTAGCACAATATGATGTTGTCAACATCTCTCTAGCATCAGTCACAGGTTTTCCGAATGATCCCTTATCAGACCATACACTGTCCAATCATTAATGTAAACTTGAAGAAATTTCTGAATAAAATATTTGAATGCAGTGAAAACAACTTCGGAAAAGATCGTAGGTGCATTCTTCAACCCAAAAGGCATCACTGTGTACTAGAAACAACCCCATTCAGTAGCAAATGTTGTTTTACATCGATATTCTTTTGCGATCCTTATCTAGTGATAACCAGAAAATCCATATGTAAATGAGTACATCTCCTAAATATCTACTCCTTAGAGTACTTCGTCTGTGAATGGTGTCGTAAATGGATCATGCATATAGGCATCATACAATTTTCTCAGATCGACATAGATTCAAACTTCACTTGTTTTCTTATCTTGGACCACCATAGGACTGATCCATTTTGATTATTCGAATGGCTCAATTATTCCATCGTCCAACATCCTATCGAGATCAGCCTTGACTCTCTCTTTGTATCGTGGATTCAGGCGATACAGTCTCTGCCGCACTGGTTTCACATCTGGATTTAGTGGGATCTTCATCTACCCTAAATCACCCAGTATCCTTTTCATTTATGAGAACTTCATCAAAAACATATCTTGATATTCATGCAATAGATCCGTGATCTTCGTCGTGGTTTCTTCGTCCCAGTAATCCCCAACACTTGCAAATTTTGGGTTCTCCTCTATCCCAATGTTAAATTTTCTAGTATTCTGCATTTGGTTCATGGGATCGATCGGTATATCTGGCGCTACGAAATCTCTACTCCCCTCTATTTCTGGAATGTTGATATTTCGTAGCTCATCATCATCCTCAGGTCCACCAGACACCTTATAACATTCCATAATCAACTGCATTGTGGAAATGTACATGTGGGTCCATTGGATATGCAACTGGCACTATCTTCAACACCACATCATGGATGAGTTGAAGCGCATTATGGAATATTAAATTGAGAACATAGATTTGTGGACCAACACACAACTCACAAGACAGATCATACAATTTACTCAGCAATTGAAGAATGAAATAGTGCAAAAAAGGCTTGCAACTATGAATGCTTTCATTAATAAAAATTAATTAGATAATTAATTACAATGTAGTACAATGGATAAATATCCTCATGCAATTCAAATCCATGTGAGGAAATTTGAATTGGTTGGACTCTACTTGACTGAATGGTTAACTGACCTTGTCTAAATCATCATCTGAGTTCAAAATCCAAATTCAAGAGTCTAATTCAGTGTTAACTAGTCTAACTGAATGAGGTAGCTGAGTAAATGCACCTCACCTACATGCATCCATGCAATCCTAGCGCTAACTAAGTATAGATGAATGTAGGGAACTAGAACTGAATGTAAAATACACACTCAAGTGTCTAATTTAGTGTTAACTAGTCTAACTAACTTAGGTAGGTGAGTAAATGTGCCTCACCTGCATGCATCCATGCAATCCTAGCACTAATTGAGTAGAACTGAATGTAGGGAACTAGAACTGAATGTAACTGACTCCTAACTGAGCTTGACTAGTCACCAACTGAACACAACTAATGAGGTTGGTATCGACACTCCTAGTGGCTCCTAATTTGTAGGGATTGATCTAGGAGGCTCCTAAACTAATGCATGCAAGTGATATCAGTGGCAGTTGGCCTCAATTAGTGTTCCCCACACTTTGGTAACTTGTACATGTGCCCCAATTAGGCCGAGTGGACCTAATGGTTCTAGTGACTAAAATTAGACTGAAAGGACTCCCGATTTAGACATGACTCCTGATTCAGACATAAATGACCAAATTGGACAAGGGACTATTATAATCCTAACACTCCCCCTGAATGCTAACTTTGACAATTTGTGGGCCCTGGTAACTAAGACCATATGTCACCCATTATAGCAAGTAAAGTAATTAATCAACACAAGGAGCTAGGGAAAAAACCACTTGGGAAAAAATCCCCCCCCCTCTAGCTAAGCAAATAGAATCAGCATTCAAGTTTGAAAAACTTGAAAATATGTTGTTGCAATATCTACGATGTAGTGAAGCAACATGCATGATGTTTTGTGCACAGGTATCTTGGGGCCTGGAATGTAGACTTCTCCATATTCCCCCAAAATGATGATGGAAGGAAGGAGGAATGTATCCTCTTTTTGGATGAAGAGGTGGATGATCCACTCTATTCTTTTGAATGCAGTGTGATTGATCCCTTTCCATGTAGCATATTACAAGGATTTTGTTGCATCTCTTTGAAGGAGGTAAGATTGCATGACATAGTGCAAGGTTCTTAGTCTTCTATGTGTCAGATGGATTTTCAGTCATCTTCCTAGCTTCCAGTTTGGACTTAGGGACTGGATCTGGATTTGAATCACCCTGAATCTCAATCTCATAAAATGATACAGCTGGATATGCAATACTAATGGAAACTGCAAAAGAAGTAGATGGAATGTTTTTACCTTCCCTTGCAAGTGGCTGCTGAGAGTGCACTGGTTCTGAAAATGTCATGACGTGTGAGAACTCATATGCCTTGGAGGCATGATTTCCAGCACCCTTTGCTATGATGTTCCCAGTAGAGATATATGTGATCTCCACTGAGTCAGGACCAAATATCACTTGCTTTGGAGAGCTAGTATGAGTCATCTGGTACACAGATAACAGATTTGCAGCTAAGGAGGGAACATAAAGCACATCTTTGAACTTTCCATGTCCAAGATTGATAGAAACCTTCCCTTTGAGTTGAATTTTACCGTTGTTTCCCATGTGAATACTAGGACCATCAAAATACTGCAAGGAAGACAATGATTCTCTGGATGCAACCATATGACTGGAAGCTCTAGAATCAATGAGGAATGCATGTGCTATTGAGAAGATAACCTTTAGTGCATGGCATGTCTCTTCATGTTCTTCAGTTTCTTCTCTATGGTTATCCTTCCTTGCGCTAGCACGTATAGTAATGTTATGTTTATTTAGAAGAAGAGCCATCTCATCAATTGTTCTTCTCATACAGGTGCTTTCTGGATGAAATCCCCTTCCACAGTAAGAACAAAGTGTCTTTCCTTCTCCATTCTTCTTGCTTCTCTTCGAACTTGGAGGCTCATTTGAATCCTCTTTATCCATAGGAGACTCATCCTTTTGCTTCCCTTTATCATTCACTATCATAGGTCCTCCTGCAACCAATTCTTGATCTCTGGTAGATCGAATGATCCCCATTTGGATCAACTTGTCATGATCCCGAGTGAGAGATTCAATGAAGGAGTTAAGAGTAGGAATCCTCCAATTTGGAGTAGTGAGCTTCACTGAATGAAATGTTGATACAAATAATGAGTAGTCTGCACCAATTTTTGAGAGAATGGAAAGGATGAGTTGATCATCCTCCTTCTCAACCTTGCACATCTTCAATTGGAACACTATATGCTTGAATTTGGTGAATAAGTCATTTAGTGTTTCAAAATTTGCTGGATGAAGAGAAATTAGCTCATTCTCAAGCCGATAGATCCTTAGATCATCATGCTTGTCAAATAAGGAAGCATTCTTATCCCAAACTTGCTTGAGAGTCTTTAATCCATTGATGTGGAAGAGACGATCTCGAGAGATTGAGAGGGACAAGCATCCATATGATTCATCAAGCCTATTCCAGTACTTTTCTTTGTCAACATAATGAATTGGATCTACCTCTGTCTCCATTGTGAGTCTGAAGAGTCTTTTGGAGCGTAGCTGCATCTCCATGTCCTCCTTCCACTGGCGGTAGTTGAAAGGAGTGAGAAGCTCCACTAGAGGATCCATTTAGAATGCAAAGAAGAGGACTGAGCTGTTGTAGATAATGTAGTGAAGGAGACTGATAAACCTATAAATCACACAAACAAACAAACAAAATAAGGTCAATAGTCTGCACTTTTGGAATTTCCTTCACACCCATCTTGGTTGATCAAGCAAGATTGATAAATAATTCCTTTGCTTGGGATATTAAGTGGTAAATTCTCTGCTTCTATTGCAGTACTAGAAGGAGCAATTTTGCTCAATTTTTTTTAATCCAAGTATGAATCTTTAGTAGGAGAAGTGCCTTGTCTTGTCGAGGCTCTGATACCATATTAAATTGAGCACATAGATATGTGGACCAACACACAACTCACAAGATAGATCATACAATTTACTAAGCAATTGAAGAATTAAACAGTGCAAAAATGGCTTGCAAATGTGAATGATTTCATTAATCAAAAGTAATTAGATAATTAATTACAATGGAGTACAATGGCTAAATAGCCTCATGCAATTCAAATCCATGTGAGGAAATTCAAATTGGTTGGAATCTACTTAACTGAATAGTTAACTAACCTGGTCTAAATCTTTATCGGAGTTCATCGAAGTTCAAAATCCAAACTCAAGTGTATAATTCAATGTTAACTAGTCTAACTGACCGAGGTAGGTGAGTAAATGCGCCTGACCTGCATGCAGCCATGAAATCCTACCGCTAACTGAGTAGAACTGAAAGTAGGGAACTAGAAGTGAATGTAAAATCCAAACTCAAGTGTCTAATTCAGCATTAACTAGTCTAATTGATTGAGGTAGGTGAGTAAATGTGCCTCACCTGCATGCATCCATGCAATCCTAGCGCTAACTAAGTAGAACTGAATGTAGGGAACTAGAACTGAATGTAACTGACTCCTAACTGAGCTTGACTAGTCACCAACTAAAATCAACTAATGGAGGTTGTTATCGGCACTCCCAGTGGCTCCTAATTTGTAGGGATTAATCTAAGAGGCTCCTAAACTGATGCATGCAAGTGCAATTAGTGTCAGTTGGCCTCAATTAGTGTTCCACACACTTTAGTAACTTGTACATGTGCCCCAATTAGGCCAAGTGGACCCAATGGTGCTAGTGACTAAAATTAGAATGAAAGGACTCCTGATTTAGACATAAATGACCGAATTGGACAAGGGAGGATTATAATCCTAACATGAACATTAACATGGATATCTGGATTGGCATCCTTGAAATTGAAGGCATGAACAAAGAAAATCGTCAGCTCCTCCCAAGTGGTTATTTCTCTGCGCAACTCCACTGATACATACCACGACCTCAACATTTCATCCTAGGTGTGAACAAAGGCATGGACCCATTCATACTTTGATTATGATTCCCACAGAGTCTGAAATTACATAAAGAGACCGTTGGGGTCATTCCGCCCATCGTACCTCCCAGTATGATATATTTATGCATCGTTGAAATGCACTACCATCAACCGTTGACATTGCGCCCATCCATTAATTGTCTTCTTATGAGTCACCCACCAGCGTGCTAGAGTAGCCTTCAGTGCTTCCTCCAATGCCAACAATCGTTTCTGTTCTAATACCTTCTCTTCAAACTCCATTAAGAACACATACAACTCAGGAAGCTCCTCGTAGATCGAAAATTCGACAGTCTCAGTCACGACATGACATGACGACTACGTGATTAGACCACACTTTTTGAATGACACCTTATGCATGTGATTTTTCCAGTTTTCTAATGCATAATCAGAATCAAAAGACAAACAAATACCGGTGCGCCAACCAAGTTCTCCATCAGCAGTTGGGTGGATGTAATCCTTTGAAATATTTTAAGCATTATCCCATCCCCTGCCAATTTCATCTTTCACTGGTTCAATATATTGTTGCCCTTCGTTTGGATCCATAGGAGCGGTGAATCTAATGTATTGATTCTCAAATGTATCCACTTCTTAAAGTTAATAATTTCCATACTATCATTGGATAATGCCTTCAACATATACGACCAAGTTCAACACACGTCCGATTGGTTGTACTTTGTCTTGATTAGCCAATCACAGCTACATAGGGCACCAACCCAATGTTGGCCCCCCATTTTCTTCCATGTATTCTTTCTCAGGATGTTTACCTCTGAGCCTAGATCCAGAATAACTGAATAGAATTCATAGTCCCCAATCTGAATGTTCATGTGCCTCTTTTCCCATATTTTTCTTATGCAAAGAGTTCACCGTGGAGTCCTTCCACTCACCCGGGCGATGCAACATGTTCTCAATATCAGCAAGAGAATTAGGATCTATTTCCAACAAAAAATAGCTCTCAAATAATTTTTGCAAGGTACCATGCTGTCACAATGGTTCTGCCTCCAATGAATAATCAAAAGCAAAGGGAATCTCATAAACATGTGACTTACCAAGGTTTCTTCTGGTCGCATATCACGCTTCAAAGAATGTATGCCTTTCAGTAGTGATATCAAATGGACCCTTATTCTTCCCAGGGAATCAAACCTATGGACAGGGGCCATCCTCTTCGGTCATCGCACCGCCTCGTATGACAATAGAAACATCGACATATTATTTTCTGGGTTTTGCTAAGATCATCGCAACTGTCAATCCTTGATTCTGGTTCGCTAGTGGATTCTGGTTCATTAGTGGATTCATGCGTTAATTCAAATTTTGATTCTGAAGTGGAATTTGAATATGAGGCTGGTTTTGTAATTGATTATGATTCTGTTGCTGCCGCAACCGTTCTCCCCGAATTTATTTTTACTTAAACTCTGGGCCCCTCCTCATCATTTTACTTGGTTTGATCGTTAAAGGCTTGAGCCTCTCAGGAATATCTGTTTTTTGTTTTACTTCGAAGATGAATGTCAGTTGGTTTATGTTTTCCTCGTTCAGTTTTGGTTTGAGTCATGGATGCCTGGTATGCTGGTCGAAAAAGGGGAGATCTTTTCTCTTCAGAGTTGCCTCTTCATGGAAAGAACGAACCTAGCTATGCCTAATAATTAAAACTGTTTGAATACTTGGTTTTTTCTGTAATCGGCTCCCTTTTAGTTAGGTCATAAGCTGTGAGTTTCTCTTCCGCCGCCGTTGCGGCTCCTAGATCGTTCCAGCGTCCGTTTTCCTAAACCGTTCGGCGCCCGATTTATGTTAACTATAAATCGCTTGTCCGTAGCTTCTGCTCGCCCGCCGTTGCGGCCGGGAAGAGATAGTTGGCTCCCGATCTGAGTGTCGTCTGACGTCCGACTGAGTTTTCCCATCCGCTCTGCCTATCCTCTAACTCTCCTCCTCCACCGTTGTGGCTCCTAGAGTCTTCTGATGTCCGAAACTAAAACCGTCAGACGTCCGATTTGTGGCCTATCCCGCCCGTGTTTTCTTGGCTGTGACTTGAGTCCCACCCGACGTTGCAGCTGGCTGTTCCTCCGGGCTCCCGAACTCGCTTCTTTCTGACTACCGACCTTTTTTTCCCGCCGGCAACCATAGAATATTGCCAGGCCCGGATGTGTTTCGCTCGGCCATTTCCTTGTGGAATGATGGTTAATTGATGATAGTTGTTGTTTAAATCATGCTCTTAAATTGAATGCAGGCAGTTTCCAGGCGACCAGTCAATTTTCCACGATGAGAAGAAAGACTAACCCGTTTGGCGGATGTATGACTGAAATGAGGCGAATGGGGGACGAATTCCGGAGCTGTAAAGGCGTGTTCCCAGAGACGGATTAGTTACCAAGCGTTTCATGATCACATGCTGACAAAAGATCGGAATATGAAGCATTGAAGAAACTGAAAAGTCACACACTGGAAGGAAGCCCAAGGGGCAACAGTTCTAGTTTAAATATTTAGAAGTAGGAATGAGAAAGGGATTTTTCCCCTGGAAAATTTTTGTAAACGTTTGCTTGTAAGAGGAACTACTTCGTTTTACAAAGGAAACTGCAAATTTGTCTATCGGAGAGAGTGAAAAGTGGAATGTATCAGCGCAACTCAATGAATAATGTTGAAGAGGAACTATTTCGTTTTCAGCTGTGTTTTCATTTACTGTAAGAGTATTTAATGTTCTGAACCTATGTTCTGGTTAAATGTTCTTCAACAGTTTTTGGGATATTTTTCACCGTGAGCAATAAATGTTGTCATAAAAATGATCGGCTATTCGATTATTTAAATATCTGTAAGCGTTCATGTGCTTTAGAAGAAGTATCAGCTATCTGTGATTCCTCTTAATGTATGTGAAAATGTATTGCTCATCCAAAATGATAACCTCGCTCCCTAGGGATAGTTTAGATAGCTAGTTTATTTCTTTTGTATCTGGTTTGGCTGCTTGCGAGCACAAGACGAGAGGTAAGAACCTGCGCATCACGTTGTGACCACTCCCTGCATCTTGACCCCCTGCATTTAGTTAGGCACTTGCATATCATTTCTTTAAGTCAAAATACAAAAACTCGGTGGGCCGGGCCGCAACCGGTAAAGCTTCAGTTTTCGTTTCTTGACCTACGGTAGCCGGACCGTAAACCAGACGTATTCCCTATTCCAAATAGTCAACGGGCTAGTTGGGAACGTTGATTTGGGAGAATCCCTTTCTGTTGCTGCCTGCGAATTTCCAGGCCTCAACAGAACTGGTGCTAGAAGGAGGGCCGCCAGTGCATGGTTGCCCGAGGAAACCCGTTTTTCAGAGATTATTCCGCTGGTTACAGTTCTGAAAGTAGTGGACCACGTAGTCCAATTCCGGAAGAAGAAAACAGAGAACATCTGTATCCTGTTCGCAATGAAATTGTTAATGATCTGAGAAGACACACCCATGCTTATGTAAAGAAGATTGGAGGGTTGCCAATTATTCACGAATTGCCTAGAAGAGAATAAAAGAAGAAAGACCATCCCATAGTGGAAGATTCGGTACTGGTTGGAGACTGGGAAGAGCTGGTAGAGACTGCCTTACAAGAAGTTGAGCTACCTTTGAATCAAGAAGGCCCAGAAACCCCTTACATTTCTCCTGTTCATACCCCTGTTGGTTCACCTCCACAGTCACCACCTTTACTCATGTCCGGCGTTAACGCAAACATACCTCCGCCCCCACCACCAAATCCACCACCACCGACATGGAGAGCCAGATCACCCCTAAACCTCACCCCCCCTTTGCATGACCTTCCTCAAGCCTTTGAGAAGTTGTTGCCTAAATTTGATCCCAATGAGAAGATATTAGTAGATGATCATTTGCAGAGTTTCTATATAGCCATAGAAGGATTAAGGGCGGGGGAACATGAAGATGTGGTTTGTAGACTTTTCCCGCATAGCCTCAAGGGAGCTGCGGCCTCTTGGTATTTTGGATTGCCCACCAACTCTATCCCAAACTGGGATACCTTTGAAAGAATGTTTAGGAGCAAGTACGCAGTCCAAAAGACTCACACTGCCCTCATGAAAGGACTGTGTGCATTGAAGAAAGAGAAAAAGGAAAAAGTGCACAGTTTCACACAAAGATTTGCAACATATCTTAAAAATTTCTCAGAAATAGATAAGCCTTCAGACAAAGTACTGATTGAATACTACACTTTAGCGTTGGGCCCTGACTTGGCCATGTTTGCGAAAGGTAGGGCCAAGCCTACTTTGACAGAAACCTATGAAGAAGCAGAAGTGGTGGAAGCAGAAAGAGAAAGCATTGAAGACTATCCAGAGCAATCAGGAGAGAAAGGTGCGGGTAGAAAAACCTTATTGTTCACTAAGCCTAAAGAAGAAAAGACCCCAGATTATGAAAGCATGGCTAAAATGATGCAAAAGCTGTCCAATAAGATCATAGACTTAGAAAAAGAAAAAGAAGCACAGAAGTTCTTCAGGCCATATTATAAGAGAAGAGATGACAGCAATCAACCCCAACCTCCTCCTCAAAAATCTGCATCCATGAATCTGACTGAGATAGGGATGGAAAATTTCTGTACCTTTCATCAACAGCCTCATTCCGAAAAGAACTGTCTGCAATGGATAAATTCAATGACATTGGTCATGAACTAGATGTTGGATTCGAGATTAACGGAAGAAGATGATGATGAAAAGAAAGAAAGTGCCGCTTCTACTTCTACAAAAGAACAGGAAGAAGAGACCATGGAATTATGGAATTCAGTCTCCTTATTAGATGCAGAAGAGGAAAATACTCAAGGACACAGAGACATCAGGGAAGCTAACGTGACAACTAGAAGCAAAGGGACGGTTAGTGATGACAGTATTCTGCTCCCAAAGATCCGAAGGTTGCAAAGAAATATCAAGAAGAAGTTTCAAGATAAATCCTTGGCTGATCAGATTTCGGAATTCACCATTACCAGCCAAGATCCTAAACAGAACAGAACGTTGCCTAAACCAAATAAAGAGAAGGTGAGTGCTGATCAATCTCAGTCCATTAAACAACAAATTGAATATGACCTTGTTGAAGATTTAAAGAAGATAAAGGCAAATGTCCCACTGTTTGAAATGTGCAAAGTACCCCAGCAAAAAAAAAAGTTGTTAAAGGCACTTGAAACGTTAGGAGAAAAGCTGCCCGCCGATAATCACCCTCGAGATGAAGAAGAAATTGGAGAAGCTAGTACCGGAGGTATGTCTAAAACTAAACATCCACCTTTCCTCTTGACGTTCGAAATCTTTAATCATAACGTGCACAATTGTCTGGTAGAATCAGGAGCGTCAATAAATGTCATGCCCATATTAGTATGTAAGAAAATAAACGGGCAGCCTAAGCCATCCACATGGAGGGTGGTGCAGTTGGATAGGACAGACATTAAGGTGATTGGTGAAATGGAAGATGTCCTAATCCGCCTAGCATCCGATGACAGAGTATGCCAAGTTATTAACATCGTGGTGGCTGATATACCAGACGCTTACGGCCTGGTGTTGAGCAGAAATTGGTCAGCTAAGTTGAATGGATATTTCGCCTCAGATTGGTCACATATTTGGCTGCCATACAAAGGGAGTCCCAATCAGATTAAGGTTCTGGGAGAACCTCACATGAAGCACAATGTTACTCAATTGAATGAGAAGAACATACCAGTCGAATCTATGTTGGGAAACTACTTTCTTGAACTGGAACCAGGGAATTATCAAGCAGAAGAGGCCGGCGACACATCAGACACCCAGCCTGATCTCCTTCGTTTTTCTTAGGCTGATGAGTTTGACTGTAAAATAGTAGATTTAGCAGTAGGATTAGATTCTGTTTCAGTAGATAATGTGTTTTGGACTTTGTTTTTTGATGGCTCGAAAATGTTAGAAGGGTCAGGGGCCGGCTGCGTCCTCATTGATCCACAAAAAAAAAGCACTTCCTATCCTGTAGATTAGAGTTCGAATGTACTAACAATACGGCTGAATATGAAGCACTGCTGCAGGGACTCAAGAAAGCAATCGAGCTACAGGTTAGTAATTTAAAAGTTTTTGGGGACTCAGAAATAGTTGTAAAGCAAATAAGAAATCAAATACATTGTGTTTCCTTTCATTTGAAGGCTTACCAAAACGAGGTATGGGAGTTGCTTAAATGTTTTCATGCATTTAACATTATTTCAATCCCAAGAATAAAAAATGCAGCCGCTGATCTTCTAGCTACATCAGCCGCCAGGTTGGTTCCCACTAATAACAAATGCTCTATTGAACTGCTTTTCAGGTCATCTGTACCCGACATGATTACCAACTTGCGAGTATTTGATGATGATCAGCAAATAATCGAATGGTTGACCAATGACGAGGCCTTTAAAGGAGCCATTATCGACGGTGAGGAACATCAGGCTAAAATGAAATATGACAATTTCATTCCCAAAGGGGTCAGAACACTAGAGAAGATGTTTGACTTGAACGAAAAATTTAGAAGACCTGCTAATGTGAAGACACACAGCTCAACGCTACAGTTCGAGCTAATAAACTTGGGGACTGAAATGGATCCCAAGTTCGTGAACCTCGGCAAATGCTGTTCACCGGCGGAAAGAGACAGGTTCCTCAGTCTGTTTAAACAATACAAAGATATCTTTGCATGGACGTATGCAGATTTGAAGACCTATGACACCAACATTATCAAGCATGTCATCCCTATTAAGGCAGGCGCCAAGCCATATCAGCAGCCATTAAGGAGGATGCACCCAAAGTTGGAGCCACTGATTCAAAGTGAGGTAAAAAAATTACTGGACGCTAGGATTATTTTTAAAGTTCGGCATTCAGAACGGGTGTCAAATTTGGTGCCGGTCAGAAAAAAAGTCAGGAGAAATCAGACTGTGCGTGGACTTCAGAAACTTAAACCGCGCCTCAGACAAAGACAACTATCCGGTGCCTCCCATGGAGCAATTGTTGCAGATGGTTTCTGGTTCTGAATTGTTTTCATTGTTAGACGGATTCTGTGGCTACAACCAAGTGTTAGTGGCTGAGGAAGATAGATTGAAGACAACATTCAGAACTAAATGGGGAACTTTCGCATATAGAAGAATTCCTTTTGGACTGATTAATGCTGGTGCGACATTTCAGAGAGCTATGGACATAGCTTTCCGTGGACTGATTGGACGAAGTGTAGTGGTCTACCTTGATGATATCACAATATTTTCGAAGAAAAGAGGGGAGCACGCATTCCACCTCAAGCAAATTTTGAGCGCTGTTGGAAGTATGGCATTTCCCTCAATCCTAAGAAATGCGTATTCGCAGTCACCGAAGGCAAGTTACTGGGGCATATAGTTTCAAAGAGAGGTATATCTATAGACCTAGAAAGAATCAAAGCCATTGAACAAATCCCCATGCCCCATAATAAAAAAGGAATGCAATCCTTCATGGGAACAATAAACTTCGTACGTAAGTTTGTGCCTGATTTTGCCCAGACTGTTAAACCATTACAGCAGATGGTCAAGAAAAATGCACAGTTTAAGTGGACTGAGACTGAAAAGAATGCTTTCAGTAAAATCAAGACTGCTGTTGCACATGCGCCCTCTCTTAAAAGTCCAGACTTTGACAAGGACTTTATTTTGTATACTTTTGCGTCCGATGATTCATTAGGAGCTGTACTCACGCAAAAGGAAGAAGGGGGTGATGAATTCCCAATCTCTTTTATGAGCACTGGGCTACAAGAAGCTGAATTAAACTACCCAGCCATTGATAAGAAGGCTTACGCAGTGTTTAAGGTAGTAAAACAATTCAGGCCTTATATATTGAAGAATCGGACCAAGGTAATAGTCCCTTACCCAGCTGTAAGATCCCTTCTCATTCAAAAAGAATTAGGAGAAAGAAGGGGCAACTGGGTCACAGCCCTTCAAGAATACGACCTTGAATTCAAGCTAGCCACTATAGTGAAAGGTCAAGGGCTATGCAAATTAATGACTGGAAGAAGGAACGACAAAGAACAAGCATGGGAAGATGAAGC
The DNA here is from genome assembly GCA_001517045.1 of Pseudotsuga menziesii. Lineage (NCBI taxonomy): Eukaryota > Viridiplantae > Streptophyta > Pinopsida > Pinales > Pinaceae > Pseudotsuga > Pseudotsuga menziesii. The sequence continues at coordinate 544,364 of LPNX010779530.1, forward strand.
TGAATTGCATGTAATGGATGTATGCCCTCTGTTTACAACCCCTGAGTCCTGGTATAGGGACCTTATGCATTACTTGCAGTCCAGGCTATTGCGAGAGCATTGGAATTCCAAACAAAGGAGAGCACTGCGTCTGAAATCAGCTTCCTACCAAATTGTGGAAGGCGTGTTATTCAGGAAAAACTACGATGGAGTCCTCCTGAGATGCTTGGAGAAAGCAGATGCTGAGAAAGTAATGGCAGAACTACATGACGGTCCGGCTGGGGGACATTATTCTGGTGACACTACGACCCACAAAATCCTTAGAGCCGGATACTATTGGCCTACACTCTTCAAGGATGCACACGCACATGTCAGGAAATGTGACATTTGTCAAAGGTGCGGTGGAAGACACCCCAAGTCAGCAGCACCTCTAAAGCCTGTTATGATTACCGAACCATTTGAACAATGGGGGATGGACATTATTGGAGAAATAAAACCGAATTCTTCCTTGCTGCACAAGTAAATTCTTACTGCGACTGATTATTTCACTCGTTGGGTTGAAGCCATCCCATTACGCAAGATAAACGAAAACGAAGTCATCAGTTTCCTACAAGATCATATCATGACCAGGTTTGGAGTTCCAATTTCAGTAGTTTTTGATAATGCTAAATACTTTTCATCAATTAAATTGACTGCATTTGCTCATGAGAAAGGGATAAAATTACATTATTTTGCTAACTACTATCCGCAAGGGAATGGCCTGGCCGAATCCTCCAATAAAAACCTTATTAGAATCCTGAAGAAGACTGTCATAGAAAACCAGCAAAGTTGGCACTCAGCCTTACCCAACGCCCTGTGGGCTAACAGAGTCACCCCCAAGTCTGTAGTAGGAGTGTCACCCTATACCCTTGTGTACGGAAAGGAAGCCATCCTTCCTCCCAAAATTCTGCGACCATCTTCCATACTTGCTCAAGAGTCTAGGGGGTCGGATGATGAGGTTCTGCAAATAAGAATATATAATCTCCTAAAAGCAGAAGAAGCCAGATCCAAGGCTAGAGAACGTTTTAAACAACAGCAGGAGGTAGTCAAAAGATGGTTTGACAAGCATAAAGCTGGGAAAAAGGACTTTGAAGTAGGAGACTTAGTCCTCAAGTGGGACCACCCCCATGATGAAAAAGTAAAGCATACCAAATTCCAGCAGTTATGGGTAGGCCCTTTTCAGATTGTAGCCAAACTTGGCTCTGCTACTTATAAGCTGCAAGATTTACAGGGATGGGAGGAGAACTTGCTAGTTAATGGTTTGGTTCTCAAGCCCTACTTTTCTTGATTTTCTTTGATATTTTTGCCTTGTATATAAATAATCTATGTGATTGTTGTCAACTCATGCTTTCGTTTGATTTAATTTTAAGTTTTGATTTCAATAAAGGGAACGAAATTGCGGTTGTCTGGAGGATATTAAGGTCTTTTGGGAATAACAAATACGTTGAGTACCAGCCTGTGTATTTCTAAAATATTTCTTCCAGCCTAGCAGTTTTCTCGAATAAAATGTTGTGTGCATTGAAGTCCAGCTTAACCCCTGTGAATTAAACCGGATCGAAGAGTCTGGAGTACTATGTCGGGGCTCCATCCACATCACATTTAAAATGTTCTAAGGGGCGATAGTAAAGGACCCATGGGAAGAAGCAGGGTGAACAACGTATTAGATATAAATGATCCCATGCCAAGAAACAAAGGCTAAAAGGCAAATAAGAGTCAAGACTTCTATAAAGCATCATAAATCAAAATAGGTGCTAAATCGTAAATACTTAAAGCCAAAAGATCCTCTCCGTCCGTGAGCTGAATCTTAAAATATACCACTCACACAAAAGGACACTATGGGATAGAGGATCCTGAATTAAAATTCAGTAAGAAAGGCGCACAGAAAGACTAAAATGAAAGGGACAAAAGTCCAAAGCACCAAAGTGTTAAAATGGCATGGGAATGAGGAACAAACGAATACTGCTATTTAGTATCTGCTGCAATCCTATGGTGTCCATGCTGTGAGCTACCTGAAGACAAAGGTAAAAAATGAAACTCATTCTCTAGCCCTAACAGAGTTATCTAGACTTGAAGGTTTCGGTTTCCACTTTCCCCGAATTGGACTAGCATCAATGATCAAGGTACACACTCCGGTCATTTGAGCAATCCGGATAGCTGGAAGATTTCATCTAGTGCATTTTGGTTGTGAAATAGTCTACCACTCAAAGAAAAGTCACCCAGAGATCTAGGTTCACCAGGAAATCGCCAGTTGTTGCTGCCGCAACCATTCTCCCCGAATTTATTTTTACTTAAACTCTGGGCCCCTCCTCATCATTTTACTTGGTTTGATCGTTAAAGGCTTGAGTTTCTCAGGCATATCTGTTTTTTGTTTTACTTCGAAGATGAATGTCAGTCGGTTTATGTTTTCCTCGTTCAGTTTTGGTTTGAGTCATGGATGCCTGGTATGCTGGTCGAAAAAGGGGAGATCTTTGCTCTTCAGAGTTGCCTCTTCGTGGAAAGAATGAACCTAGCTGTGCTTGATAATTAAAACTGTTTGAATACTTGGTTTTTTCTGTAATCGGCTCCCTTTTAGTCAGGTCGGAAGCTGTGAGTTTCTCTTCCGCCGCCGTTGCGGCTCCCAGATAGTTCCAGTGTCCGTTTTCCTAAACCGTCCGGCGCCCGATTTATGTTAACTATAAATCGCTTATCCGTAGCTTCTGCTCGCCCGCCGTTGCGGCTGGGAAGAGATAGTCGGCTCCCGATCTGAGTGTCGTCCGATGTCCGACTGAGTTTTCCCATCCGCTTCGCGTATCCTCTAACTCTCCTCCTCCGCCGTTGCGGGTCCTAGAGTCTTCTGATGTCCGAAACTAAAACCGTCTGACGTCCAATTTGTGGCCTATCTCGCCCGCATTCGCTTGGCTGCGACTTGAGTCCCACCCGACGTTGCGGCTAGCTATTCCTCCGGGCTCCCGAACTCGCTTCTTTCTGACTGCCGACTTGTTTTTCCCGCCGGAAACCATAGAATATTTCCAGGCCCGGATGTGTTTCACTCGGCCATTTCCTTGTGGAATGATGGTTAATTGATGATAGTTGTTGTTTAAATCATGCTCTTAAATTGAATGCAGGCAGTTTCCAGGCGACCGGTCAATCTTCCACGACGAGAAGAAAGACTAACCTGTTTGGCGGATGTATGACTGAAATGAGGCGAATGGGGGACGAAGTCCAGAGCTATAAAGGCATGTTCCCAGAGACGGATCAGTTACCAAGTGTTTCATGATCACATGCTGACAAAAGATCGGAATATGAAGCATTGAAGAAACTGAAAAGTCACACGCTGGAAGGCAGCCCAAGGGGAAACAGTTCTAGTTTAAATATTTAGAAGTAGGAATGAGAAAGGGCTTTTTCCCCTGGAAAATTTTTGTAAACGTTTGCTTGTAAGAGGAACTACTTCGTTTTGCAAAGGAAACTGCAAATTTGTCTATCGGAGAGAGTGAAAAGTGGAATGTATCAGCGCAACTCAATGAATAATGTTGAAGAGGAACTATTTCGTTTTCAGCTGTGTTTTCATTTACTGTAAGAGTATTTAATGTTCTGAACCTATGTTCTGGTTAAATGTTCTTCAGTAGTTTTTGGGATATTTTTCACCGTGAGCAATAAATGTTGTCATAAAAATGATCGGCTATTTGATTATTTAAATATCTGTAAGCGTTCATGTGCTTTAGAAGAAGTATCAGCTATTTGTGATTCCTCTTAATGTATGTGAAAATGTATTGCTCATCCAAAATGATAACCTCGCTCCCTAGGGATAGTTTAGATAGTTAGTTCATTTCTTTTGTATCTGGTTTGGCTGCTTGCGAGCACAAGACGAGAGGTAAGAACCTGCGCATCACGTTGTGACCGCTCCCTGCATCTTGACCCCCTGCATTTAGTTAGGCACTTGCATATCATTTCTTTAAGTCAAAATACAAAAACTCGGTGGGCCGGGCCGCAATCGGTAAAGCTTCAGTTTTCGTTTCTTGACCTACAGTAGCCGGACCGTAAACCGGACGAATTCCCTATTCCAAACAGTCAACGGGCTAGTTGGGAACATTGATTGGGGAGAATCCCTTTCTGTTGCCGCCTGTGAATTTCCAGGCCTCAATAGATTCTAGAGCCGATTTTGATTCTCCAACTAAGGAACGTTTCTTGCCTTCCATCTTGCGATTAACTGGTGACAATTCTCGACAGTGTGATCAATTGCAGTACAATATGTACAAAAACACTATAGTTATGGCCAATCTCTCTGGTAATTTCCGTATAACCCACAATTGTAACACTGGACATGTTCGCGACCTTGTCCTCCTCCTCTACCAAAGCCTCCTCCTCTTCCTCGAAATCCTCCGCAAAATCCTCCTTATTGCTTGTACTATGGCTAAGCTAATTGTTGCAGTAGGGGATTCAACTACTACTGAACGTAGTGTGCTACCTGAACCTACTGTGGCTGTGGAGAATCCATATACATCAAATTCTACTATGGTTGTGGTGCGAACTATGTTTGCGGCGCAAACTGTGGTTGCGGCTGCAGTGGTATGAACTGCATCTACGGTGGTGCTATATATTGTACTTGAGGTAGAGATTGTACCACCTGATGCTGTGGCTATGATTGTTGTACTACATGATGGTCTTCACCCTTCACATAGTATGAGTCATACATCCTTTCCGAAAGCAGGTCATATGCACGACAGTCTTTATCTTCATGTCCCACAGATCGAAAAAATGAGCAATATAGGTTTGTTGGCTTCATCACCATCTTCTACAAGTATCTACATTCATCATGTCAATTCCCATAGACTTGGAATATGCGGAATCATGGTACACTGCTGCAAATCAGTGGCTTTGGCGCCCCAAATAACAAAAAATTTCGGAAGTCAGGGCAAGTATCTTTTGTTACATGCCCCAATTTTGCAAAAAAAACAATTTAATGATATTTGAGGAACATTGTGTTAAATTTTATGCTAAGTTGTAATTGATGACCCAGTGGGGTCAAGATTATTTAATGTAAATTCAGAATATTTTATTTATAAATAAATAAATGATGAGACAACAGCTTAGGGAAGTTGTTAAAAGAGTGTTTACTGGTTAATTGGTGGAGGAGACCAGGTGGAGAGCAAACTGACAAGTGGCAGCATCCTCAAACCACATCCAACTATTGCAGGTGGTAACTTCCCTATATTTTTGGTCATGATTCCACAAGAAAGTGGAATCAGAGCAAGTGGTTCATTAAATGAAAACTGACCCAGAAGACCTAGAAAATTTCCCATTGAAGAGAGCCGAGGCTGCTCATTCTAGAGAGGTGATCATTCAGTATGAATGAATTTACTCAAGAGAAATTCAATGGAGGGGATTACTGAAGTGTGTTTGAGGGGTTAACTGCTAAGACTGAACTAGTTGTATCTTCTAAGCTGAAGTTCATACTATTGAGAGCAGATTTTGATTACTGAGGTAATTGGACCAGTCAGGTGACAAAGGTCTTACAGTTGCATTCTACACCCAGTTCTTAGCCAAGAAGACCAGAAACAAGCTTGGGGGTCCTGAGGAAGCGTTGTCTAAGCGCTCTCCAGGATTTTGGTTGGGAGGAACAACCTCCTTAAGCTGTTGTCATCTTGTCCTCAATATGTTCTATTTTATTTGTTTATTGTCTTCAGTTAAATATTTCTTAGTTTTTCCACTATAGGCAAGTTAGTATTTTAGGGTTTATGAAGGAAGAATAACTGAGTAATGTTGGATTCAGTAAAATTATAGATTATATTAGAAATAGAAATGATTATGTGAAAAGTGAAAATGATAGAATTAAAATTCCAAAGCTGTATTTTTCCACACCTGACTCAGGTCGTACTCTAGTACAGCTGGATTGCTTAGGTGAATGAAATGATTCTTTTATTTGAATGAGAATAGTAATTAGATTTTACTTCATTTGTTTATGAAACTTACTAAATAGCAGTGCTAAGTATTGTATGTATTTATTTACTTCAGCTAACTAAATAAAAAAAATAGGCATGAAAGAGAACAGTAAATATTATTATTATAAAAGTAATTCCAGTATTAGTATTCTGATAAAATATAGATATTATAGTTTAACATAAGTAAAGTAAGTAGATTAGCATCTAAAACCATGTAAAAGGATTGTGTAAACATTTTATAAACTTTGAAATTCCAGACACTGTGTGTCTTTATCTAAGACTGAAGGATTCTTCTATAATCCTTTTGAAACTACAGAAAATACTGAAAGATAACAATGTCCTAATTTTCAAGTATGCTGCACTAAAACCCTAATTATTTCTAAACTAAGAACTAGAAACAAGACTGTAAAAACTGTTTAAGAATTATTAAATAAATAGAGCTAGCATCAAACTAACAATTGTAAGTAACATTATCATCCATTATCCTATTTTTTAAACAGAGTTAAGAATGCTTTAAGTATAAACAAGGACATTATAAAACTGTAGGGTTATACAGTAATTTAACCCTTAAAAAGCCGAGTTCCAGAATTAAATAATATCTCATTGACGACGCTTTAAAATTCATTATAATATAGAGTATTAATAAAGACATTACATATGTAAAGTATGGACAAAATAAACCAATAATAGTAACCATTCGTAAATATAAAATCCTTATACAAGGATAGGCTTATAGCCTGTAGAGTCGAAGGGTCGAAACCCAAGCCTACTATTAAAACCGAATATGCACAAAAGTCTTTTATATTAAAACTGTAACAAGATACATTACTGACAGGAAAAGTAAAACCCAGCTCACTTTACAACCCGACTGTTTCCACAGTCTTCGTTTTACTAAGTTCAATGAAAAAAGAAAAACTGAAGTAACACTTGACAGAGGTCGTTAAACATATCTGAGCTCAGAGCTGGGCTCTTTTTAAATCATAAACAAAAGCATTTACATTGCTTAAGCTGTAAGGCTGAAACTTCATATCAAAACCACATTTACATCACGACTTCAAGAGCCCGTGTTACCCAGCAAAGTGTCGCGAGGGTTTTAATTAAAACATGGATATACTTTAACAAACTAAAAATCATAACTAACATAGAATCGAGCCATGTATCCACCCATAGGAACCACTTCCAACAACCCAAACCGCATGTAGGGAGAACCCTCGACTGGACTGGGGCTTACCAGATGGAAGCCCATGAAAATAACTGGTGCATGAGCTTGCTTTTCCAACCATATCCTGGAGATGGTAGCAGGAGCCTGTAAAACAATTTAAAAAAAACATTTAAACTCTGTTACTTAAAATGGTAAAAACCCTAATAAGGTAAATGGATTGTAAAGAGGAAATGAGTAAGGTAAATTTTTACCTGTGAACTGAAAGTCAAAGTCGAGAAGAAATGGCCACACCAGCTCAATAGCATTGAACCAATAAGCAAGAAACCCTTAAAGCCAACTCCGCGACAGAGACAGTAAGGAGACATACTCAAGTTCACAATGCAAAAGCAATGGATGAGCAATTACAAGAGTAAGACTATTACAGGCTTCGAGCCACTTGAAGAAACCATTAATCACTTTCATAGTGTATTCTTCACTTACAGGAGAACTCAATCCATAAACCACGATACAAAGATTCACATTATAGCATTGCAGACTAAAATGCCCAATGATCAAGGAGGTTGCAGGCCTCTCATGGCCGCAAATCTCACAACTCGGCCAGTAAGGAGGAAAACCCTCGGACCAAAAATGCAAAGGAGTAGGGTTACAACATTATAAGTCAACCAACATATGGAGGAGGCCCTATCCATGTGCCCTTCCAAAAATCTCAACAAGTGTGGGTCGAGTTCTAATGTCAGCGCTGCACAAATGTTTTTAAAACTTATCATTGCCAATACCTTTTAATGTATGCTTGCCAATAATAAAATCATGCCATCGATTATAATAAACTAGTTCATATGATTGCTAATAATATCAATCATGCCATCGAATATATTATGCCATGGAAACTAGTGTAGTATTGGAATAAAAACTTATAAGGTTTGTTTGCCATCGTTTTGACTACAATATAGTAGTTGATAGGTAGGTAATACTACCTTAGGATATAAGTCAAAGTTAATTGTTATAGCTTAATACTGTTAGATTATAAATCAAGATAGTATTATAACATTGAAATAATAATTGTATGATGGTTATAAATTGAATACTATGAACACAAAGAGTTCACTAGCTATTCCAAGAAGATATCCGTACTTGCAAACAAATCGAACAAGTTTGGTATTGTTTTAGAACTAGTAAAAGAAAATAGGGTATAGATATGATTCAGTTATGACTTTTTATAAACTAGAAAATCATTAAACTTCTCCACATAAATATTGATGCTGATAAATGAGGGAGTCTTCAAGAAGACTGAAGACTAACTTTATTTAGAGAGTTTCTCTTAAGAAGCTAATCACTCATTGTAAACTTTACAATCAAAAAACATAGGAACATGTTCATGCATAAAGAGAAGTAAACTTGAGTATTGAAGTAAAAACAACTGCAATATCACTAATCAGTTGAAGTAAACATGAACCAAGATCACGAGCTCTATGATCACTATGGAAATCTATAAATGACCATGTACTATAAATTTGTAAAAGATAATCATCATACGACTGAAGGAACCTTGGTAAGAGCTTACTCTTTTAAAAACATTGATTATGTTATGATGAAATGTCATTATGGCCTTAGTTATAAATACTGTCATAGATTCATAACAACGCAAGAAAATTTACTTTACCTCTTTGGAGACTTGCAGCTTAAATAATCTTTTCTTATACTAGCATCTTAACATGCTAGGAAAGTACTTTTCTCGACGTAATTTAAAATAAACACCTACATGATCTTATGCTTACCTACTAAACTTGTAAGAACCAGCAGTGCATTTGAGTTAGCAGAACGCTAAGTAAGACCTGTTCTCAAACAAAATTTCTCACCTACTTGACAAAAGTAAATCATCAGTATATCTAGCAGCAACTAAATGCAAGTCCTCTTTCTAACTCAGTTGAAAATTAAAGCTGTTAAGTCAGTAATAAAATTAATGCAATTGTTTAAGATTTCATCCTTCATGTTCAGATTTCTTTTATTGAAACAAACCCTTAAATTTTGTTAAACTGTTTCATTTTCCGCTAACCACTAGCAGTTACTAAGCTGCGACTTAAGACATTTTATGTCATTTAAAAAAAAAAAATTATTATGAAATTTTGGGTTATTACATGTGGTATCAGAGCACAAGATTCAAACACTAGGCCTTAATGAAGCTCAACTTGCTTATATGGAACAGTAAATTTAAATCATTATGCTGATGTTGTTTTCTTTGAATGATACACACAGAGAAATTTGTTTCTGAGTTAATGACATGTATGGAAAGATTGGAAGAATATGTAGAAGAGGAATCTCCTTACACTGAATAAGATAATATACAAAAAGAACCTATACAAGAATATATAACCAATAATTCTCCCGAACTACTACAAATAGATAAAGAATTAAAAACAGAAATGGAATCAGTTAAGAAAGAAAATGAAAGGATTCTGAGAGCTCAGGAGGAGATGAATCGGATCTTAATAGAAATATTTCACACTGAAGGAAAGGGTAAAAGAGATGATTCTAAAGATATAGGTTATCAACATAAGTATAAAAAGACTAAACAGATTAAAAATGAAAGTATCTCATCTTCCGAAGTATATGGTGATCAACATAACTCTCATTATACTAGAGACAGTAGTGAGGATAAACACCATACTAGGAAAAGAAAATAAAAACCTTATGAAGAAATATCTGGAGAGTTCAAGAAGATCAAGCCGCCAACATTTAATGGAGAAACTGAAAAAGGGGAGGAAGCAGAATCCTGGCTATTTGGGATGAAGAAGTACTTCCAAATTTATAACTATTCTAATCAACTGAAGGCCAGGATGTCTATTTATAATCTTACAGGGAAAGCTGATATATGGTGGCAGGACTTAAAAATAGTGAAAGGTATAAGAGAGAAAAACATAAATTGGAGCACATTCAAGAAATACTTCAAAAAGAAATTTTTATTTGAATAGTACTATGAAGAAAGGGCTAAAGAATTCTATGAGTTAAAACTAGGTACAATGAATATGAAAGAACTGAATAGTAAGTTTCTAAGTTTGCTTAGGTATGTGCCATACATTGTGGACGAGAAAACTAAGGTACATCGATTTCTTATCTGTTTACCTTATCATATAAAGGACAGGATTGAGTATGACAATCTGAAAAACCTAGAAGAATCCACGAGAAAAGTGAATTTCTGTTATGAACAGAATCGTAAAAAGGAGAGTATGGCCAACTGGAAGGCCAAAAGGAATAATAATTTTGATCAAAAGAAGAATGATTTTGTACCTAATAGAAATTATAAAAATAATAACACCAGAAATTTTCCTCATAAGAATTTCCATGGGAATAAAAGTAATTCACAAACCAATCAGAACAATCAAAAGAATAAAGAGTTTGCTAACAATCACAGTAACTACACAAATAAATTTGAATGAAAAGAACCCATAAAGTGTTGGGAATGCAATGTTACACATTATGCCTCAGTCTGTCCCAATTGAAAAAAGAATGTCAGCAATATCCACACAATACAGGAGGAGATGACTGTTGATGATCTAGCGAGGATAATGACCAGGATCAATGCAACATTAGAGAATCGACAAGCAGACTATCAAACTTCCATGGTGGAAGTAGAAGGTAAGATAAATCAAATACCCATATCTATTTTAATTGATATAGGAGCTATTTTAAGCTATATTCCTCCTAAATTGGTAGAAAAGTGTAAACTTCTAGTTGAAAAGTTTGCAAGTTCTTGGTTAGTTCAGTTAGCTACTAGTGCAAAGAGAAAGGTAATTAGATTTGTAAAGAATTGTGCAGTAACCATGGATCAATTTGAAACTTTTGTTAAGCTCAATGTACTACCTTTAGGTTCATATGATATATTAATTGGTATATATTGGTTAGAGTAGCATACACTACAACAAAAACTGGATTTAGAGTCTCTTTTTGCATCCTTTTTTGCATTTAGACCATCTTTCAGTGTATTTTTCTTCATTTTTTGGACAAAATGGCGCAATTTCACAGGTTGGTGCTATTTTAGGTGTTTTTTTCGTCCTTTTTCTAAATATGGCGCAAATTGCAGCGTAATTTGCACCTGGTTATGTGCCAGGTTTTGCATCAGGTTTTGCGACAGGTTTTCGGCCTAGTTTTGCACCGAATTGTGTGCCTAGTTTGTACATCTACTCTTGTTGCGCCCCCTTTTATGCCCATGTTTGCCTCAACTTTACGCCCTTGTTTTCATCCACTTTTGCATCCTTTTTTACATCCACTTTTGCATCCACTTCTGCTTCTTTTTTTGCATCACTTCATGCGCCAAGTTTTGCATCAAATTTTGCATCCTGTTTTGAGTCTAGTTTTGCATCTCATTTTGTTCCAGCCATTTTTGCATCCATTTTTTTGTCCACTTTTGCACCCACGTTTTCATCCCTTTTTGCATCAATGTTGACATCTTTTTTTGCATCTACTATTGCATCCACTTTTGCATCCACTTTTGTCGCGTCCCAATTCACACCCATTTTTGTGCTTACTTTTACACCCACTTTTGCTTCAACTTTTGCATCCATGTTTGCATCTTTTTTTGCATCCAATTTTACATCAGTTATTGCATCCCTTTATGCATCCATTTTTGCATCCAATTTTGCATCGGGTTTTTCGTTGGGTGTTACGACTACTTTTGCATCTCCTTTTGTTGCATCCACTTTCGCATCCAATTTTACATCCATGGTTGTATCCACTTTTGCGCCATTTTTTTCATCATGTTTTGCTTCCATGATTGCATCATTTTTTGCATCCACTTTTGCATCACCTTTTCAATCCATTTTTGGTGCACCCCATTATGCACCCACTTTTGCACCTACTTTTGTTGCATCCTTTTTTTCATCCATGTTTTTATCCACTTTTGCATCCAGTTTTACACCCAGATGTTGAAGATGAAAATGTGGATAATGATTATGATATTGAGGACGGTTATGATGATGATAATAATGAGGAGAATGATGACAATGATGATGATTATGACAATTATGATGAAGATGATGATGAGGATAATGGCAATGACGACATTGCCGATGATTATGATGGCAATGAAATGAATGATGATGACAATGACAATGATGATAAATACAATGAGAATGATGATGTTGATCATCTTAAAAAATAAGTTGTTATTTGTCATGCATAAATTGTGTGTGTCCTCCATGACCCTTTTCCACTAATCACATATTTTGGGTAGATGCTATTTCTTATGCCAAAGGTAATGATGAATAACTGATGAAAATGTCAATAATTATGATGATGATGATGTCAAGGACAATGGCAATGATGATGACATAGATGATGATTATGCCGATGATGATGACTATTGTGATAATCATGACGACAATGACAAATATGATGATGATGATGATCATCATCATCATTTCCATCATCGTCATCATCAAAAACATCATCACTGTCATTGTCATCTAGTTCATCATCGTCATCATCAAAAACATCATCACTGTCATTGTCATCTAGTTCATCATCGTCATCATTTAAAGCATATGGGATATGTTTACCATTTAAAGCATGCATAACAAGTGGGATTATTCTAAAATACCCCACAAAAGTACAAAATTCAAACCACAAGGGAAACATAATATTGAAATTGTTCCAATTTTCTTTCTCCCAACTAAACATGCTTCATTTTAGGGAATTATGTTAAAATCCATACATTCATAGTCCATCCATACTATACTTGTAATAAATGTAAATATAATACTTAACCAAATTTATAAAATAGGTAAATATTTTATAAACATCCTTATGATATATAAACTTCTTTCACCTTAATAATGGTAAAATATGTAAATATAATAATAATATGTAATTAATATAAATATGTTACTATAGTTCATATGTTAAAATATTTAATATAAATAAATATATATAGTTCATATGTTATGTGATTTAATATAATTAAATATATACACATATTATTTACTTATACATTATATAAATTAAAATATAGATTAAAACCTATGAAGTTTCATAGGGAGGTGAATCAAAACATGAAGGATTTTTCAAATATAGATCTATGTACAAATACCCATTTCCCAAAGGGGCTTCTGCTAAATCAATCTATGGATTTGGGGTTATGAGTATCAATTTAGTCCGTCTGGTCCGTCCCCAATTCAGCCGTGAGAGGATTTAATTCGGTCATGAGAGGATTTGATATTATTCTGCCCATGAGGACTTCTTAGGGCACCCAGTTAGCAACGTGGGTGTCTTGATTCTCGGGCCAGGCCGTTCAAAGCCTGGTTTTTTGGGATGGATCAAAGTAAACTAGGAGATCTACCACTGTTGATTCCTCTACTATCTCTGTCTTAGATGTTGCTCTCTTAGATACTATATAATATATACCTATGCTGGTGGTGCTACTGATGCTAAGTCACCAAAATTTAGATCACTATCTCGCGATTGGATTTTGTATTACTATAGATTGGCATTTACAACTATGTTTTATGAGAGGGATTCACACAGATGGACTACTTAGGAATAGCTAGGATAAGACCCAGCCAAGAGACCTAATTTGAGTAGCCATACCTCAAACTCTACGAGGGTTCATAAATTATTGGGACAAGTGGACAAATGCATATGATCATTGGATGCCGAGAACGAACTGAGTGAGCCTACTCTGTTATAGGGACTAATGGATCGGGTGCGCAACACTGCGAAACTTCAGCTTTATAACAAGGGACTCTCGAACCGCCTATTACTCAAGTACCAGTCATGATAATGCTTTCTGATGGAGCCTTTGGATGACCTCCCAGCTTCTAGCTTCCACATTCCGTTAAAGAAATCAATGCATTTTCCTTCAATAGGACCATTGAAGATGGAGAGAATTTGGAATTGAATCAAAATAACGAAGATGGAAAGAATTGGGTATTGAATCAACTCATGTGGCTTCTTTATAATTTTATGTCAGGTAGCATGATTTCTAAGAACAAATGCAAATGATTCTCCATCGTTGTTGTATTTTCCTATTTCTCTGTTATGCCCTGTGTAGAATATTCTACGACCATATTTTGCTTATAGGCCAAATGAAAATGTTATGGCCTAAGGCTATGTCTTTTGACCTTGCCATTGCTCAAGTTACCACTAGTGGAAAATGAGAGATTAGTGACCACGTGACCAAAAAATTTGGTCACCACAGTTTTTTGAAAGGGATAAATGACCAAAATTGATAATTCTAAGTGAGCTAACTAAAAATGACCAAGATAAATGACCACTTTTGGTTACCATATAAAATGACCAAGATAAATGACCAAATTTAATCATGGGATATCTAGACTACAAATGACCAGATTACAATTGGTCATTTTTTTTGTCATTTTTAGTTGTGTCACTCTGGCAATGGAAAAAAATACAAATTTGACAATGAATTTTTACATTTTACTAAATTCTAACACTGCAGATGGATTTAGAGATCCCTTAAGGGGGTCTCTGAATCCATCTGCAGTGTTAGAATTTAGTAAATGAATGTACTACCACAACTCAACATGAATTGACCAAATATATATAAAATACACATAATTGGTTAATAATATATCAATTATAAATATATATCTGCAGGTTATATATGTCAAGCATTGCATGTTCTCTATTGATATTTCTCTGTACATAGATATCTAAGCTACAGTACATATCTAACTAATTATGTATATGCTATAAAGTAAGGTTTTTTTTAACTATGACGCTTTAGAACATAACAACTTTATGCTTCTAAGGAATGTATATAATATATTTACACATCGCTATCATAACTTCGACATATATTTACACGTCCCTACCAGATTAGCTATCATGATCAATAAAAATTTATATTACTTATTTTTCCCTAAGTAATCAAAATAAGTAACCATAAGCATCAATTTACTTTTTTTTCACTCTAATACCCCAAAATAACAATTTAGTTTCCTTAATAAACGTAAATAAAACATTCTTTTCTTACACGAGCAAGCCTTTGCTGTAATTACACCGAAGGTGTTATTTAAGGGATGGTACCCATCGACTAATCGTCATATGTCCACATCATATAAGGAGCTACCAGCGATCCTATGCTGCCCTGCTTCACTGCCTTACAGGACTGCACTAATGCTTTGCTGTACTGCTTCACTGCCTTACATGACTACATCTTCTTATAGTATTTTGCATAGCTGCAGTTGTTATTATAACTTGTTGATGGTCTGCAGTTGTTATTCTAACCTGTTGATGGTATGCCTCATAAACCAAAAATTCTCATTTTGGTATTTACCTTCCACACCATGACTTTGAAGCAGGTCAACCATCCCCAGTTCTACTCAATAACACCTTAATGCACCATCCATGATTAAACTAGCCTCGTATTTTTAACTTCCCTTATTATTTGAATTGTGATTATTATGTGTATTAACAAGAGTCCCCTTAGATAACATATTACAAATAAATTATTCCATAAGAAATTGTAAACACATGCGAACTCATACCTACAACCTATGAATTCCTCCTCTGCCCAAAAAAATGGCTACGACCTGCATTCAGTCATGAAAATTCTTAAATCTGGCAATATTTATTTCCATAACTAAAGAAAAGGATGATCTGAAGCCACCAATGTCAACGCCAAACCTGGGACAAGATTTCTCCGGAGGCAAACTCATGGCGAATTTCATTAACATATCTACTTCAAACCTATAAATTTGTTGAAAATACATAGATGTAATTAGTTACTATGATCATGGAGAATGAAGGATAATAAACCCACCACAAAATCATAAATAACGCTAATACAAATTCAGAGTGAATTGATGTAACTACACAAAATTGATGAGAAAACTGCAAATCACCTCAGAAAAAGCGTACTCATGTATGCTAAGCTCTACAAAATGATGGAATAACCTACCCATTAAGAAAATATAATCCATGTGTACAATTTTCATGAGTTTTTGAACTGGTTAACGTAAAACCAACACATTCTAAACTTCGCAATCGAACTGATATTGAATCACAGACGCCTAGCCTCGGGACTACCAAATGTTATGGATTTATTCTTTCATTTTTTATTATAAAAACCCTAGATTAGAAAGCAACTCAAACCTAACGTCCCAGTAATTTCCAAATTGTAGTGACAACATAGATTTGCCAGAAGTATTTTTTGCTTGTTTGAATACTTTAGTTGTCCAAATATAAGAACAACAACAACGGGAAGATTAAAACTTGGAAAGGATGCAACTAGCATAGAATTTTCCTCTGTGTCTGCTACCACTGATATTAATTAATGAATATCATCCATCTCAACGTTAAATAACTCTTATGTCATGTCTTTCTTTATAAGCTGGTATGTTTTTGGCGTACAAACTATGCATTTAACCAATGCAATGAAATTAGAATCTTGCAGCAGTGACCTTGACCTCACATAGAGAGGGTAATTTAGGGGAAGAGAAGTTCAGCTTTTAAACTATAATATGAACATAGTGTTTTCAACTTTTCCATACCAGTATAAATCCATGCTAAATTAAGATTTCTTCTGCATTCAAAACTTTTTTTTTATAATTCCAAATCAAAATTATTCGAGCAAACATAGATTTCTTTTATTATCTTATTAAATATGTGGGTTCTTACCTAATTGAAATTTTGTACATGGGATTTCTATTTTAATTTTTTCAGAACCTGATTGAAATTTTGTTTCAAGAAAAAGACAGGATTTATATTTTAATTTTTTCAAAAGACAGGGGATTTATATTTTAATTTTTTCAAGGATAATAATAAATGAAAGTAAAAAG
The DNA here is from genome assembly GCA_001517045.1 of Pseudotsuga menziesii. NCBI lineage: Eukaryota > Viridiplantae > Streptophyta > Pinopsida > Pinales > Pinaceae > Pseudotsuga > Pseudotsuga menziesii. The sequence continues at coordinate 561,256 of LPNX010779530.1, forward strand.
CTTAAAGTATAATTGATGGTATTTGGATCTCCTTTATTTTATAAATGTATTTTTACAAGTGAAAAATACTGAACCTAACGAAGTTATGATGGGATACTAAGGCTACCAATTAGTCTTCTTCTTTTCAAGTAAAATGGAAAAACCACCCTTCATGCGTGTAGTCAAGTTGTGAATGAGATTTGGATTTCCCATAGCCTCATATATTCTTCACAATTTGCTTTCACATCATGTCCACCCTATGCTACATGAATTCTCTAAAGCATGGATTATCTAAGGAAACCATACTTGCAGGAGATGGCACTGAGTAGGGCTTGACATTGCGGTGGTAGCGTTGTGCTCATCTTGGCTTAGCATTGTTTCTCTCATTTTATGTTACTTTCAAAACTCAACAAAACTTTGAGAGAAATTTATGTGTCGTTAGCATATCTCTCGCAGAAGTAGACATGTTAAGATTCATTTCTTCGTATTTTCATGGATTTAGCCGAACCTTAGTGGGTGAATAAATTTCGTTCTTTGGCCTTACTCTTTTATAACCTACTCTTTCATGCGTGAATTTTATAGTCTCATAAAATATGGCTTACTACAATACTTCAAGTTAGCTATAAAACTTCATTACTTTAAAGAATATTAGATGACAAATCCATGAGTGTTACGAATTGCCTTCAGTCAAATTTATTTGGTGGCAAATGTTATTGGGATCTACACGTATGTTTTGGTCATGTAATTATGTGTGAAGAGAAAAGGTAAAAATAAATTCAATGGAATTGGTACATCTATCAAAACTTGTGCCCCTTGAGCTACAATATGTGCGTATAAGGGGGTGGGCTTCTGCATCCATTACGTCATGAAAATTAAGCAACAAGCTACTAATGGACATCCTGACTATATACTATTGATATTCAATACGAAGATTAACTTGGGATATTAAAAACTTGAAATAAAATATTTTCTTCACCTCTCAACCTTATTTGGCCATTCAATGATCTTCAATACAGTACATGAGATTATAAGAGGACACACGCGAATGGTCGACATGAAAAATGGCGTCGCTTGTGCAAATTATGATGTGCAGAAATTGTCATGTCTCACATAGTTCAAGTTTCAATTTCAAATGTATAGTCTCTCCACGTCCAGGTAAGGTCTTAGTTTCAAAGGTATAGTTCCTCCACGTCCAGGGGTTCCGAGGTTCTCTAAAGCTACCTAAAACTTTGAAAACTCTTATAACTATGCCCCTTGGATTTTTGGACTTTTTTGCTTTGTAATATTCCATTTGTAGAAGTTCAGGCCTGCAGTAGATTAATTTCACACACAACAATTAACAATTGATCATGCAAAATTATCAACAATGGAGACTGAATATGGAGCTGTAACACAAAATTATATT
>LPNX010779530.1:566188-674168 GCA_001517045.1 Pseudotsuga menziesii
TTGGAATTCAAAGGATTGAGGAAAAAACATTGACTTATTCACCGAATGTTTTCAAATCTAAAAACTTTATGTGCAAAATGCTTTTGGAGGAAACGTATTTTCACTTATGTGGAAATTTAGAAGTTCGATGTAACTTATTTTCACTTATTTTCCTAGACTTGCTTTCATCACATAAGCTTTTATTATCTACACACAAATTTGTCTCATTTTTTGAAACATATCAAAATTATCTTCTGTGTTTCATTTCCGTGTTTCATTTCGCCCACTTTGGGGGTATGCTAGTATAGCTTTGCTTAATCATACATTTTTTATGTTATTAGCACTTTCAACATTTTTATTCTAGGCTAGATTCATGAATATGTTCCAACCCGTTGAGGATAATTCCAAAGTATGACTATACTTGGTTGTGTTAGGGAAAATTTCAATATGTATGTTTTTGGTATCCTTCCCTTCAATGCACACATGATGCAAGAACCCGCTAGAGCATTTACCCCATTCAGGAAGCCCTGAAACCTACTTCAACTTTAGATCTTGTTTGAGGAGATATTCAGCAGCCAACTGCCACAAGCTCTATTGAGGTAAGACTACATTTATCATCGATACTGCATTTTTTATCGGATCAATGCCTAAATTGAGAAAATAGTTTGTAGGCCATTGCTATTAACCTACAGGCCCTTCAATGCATACACAATGCAACGATGCAAGAACCTGCTAGAGCCTTTACCCCATTCAAGAAGCCTATGAAACATACTCCAACTTTAGATCTTGTTGGAGGAGATCTTTAGTAGCCAACTGCCACAAGATCTGTTGAGGTAAGGATACATTTATCATCGATATTGTTCAGTATGAGTTATTTTCCAATTATGTTTAATGTTGATGGTGATATCCTTTCTGCATTTTTTATCGGATCAGTGCCTAAATTGAGAAAATAGTTTATAGGCCATTTCTATTAACCTACATGCCCAGTACGATCCTTACAGGATAGCCTGTGGTGACAAAAAAATTCAACCAGTATAGACCTCCCAAGCCACCGTGTGAATATGGATGCCTACAAAAATAGGGTTGTGTTTAAACCCTGAGCTTCCTCCGCTAAAAAGATACCCATTGGATTTCTACTTGGGTCAACTTGTTGAAACCAATGTTTTGTTCTCCGCTTGGACTACTGTGAAAACATACAAATATATATTGTTTAATATGCTTTTCATTTTCGAAATTTCGTGACCAGAGTCAAGGAGGACCTGTCTTTCATATTTACACTGTATTTGTAAATGCATATGAATTTTTCTGATGGGGTTTGAAATGTATTTTCATGGGTTTTCTATTATTTTCTTATGCTTATACATATTTTCTTCCATATAATAAACTTATTGAAAAATCCTACTCTAAATGATTCTTTTAGGGTCCACATATTTTTGACTATATATCAACTTATTGAAAAACCTTACTCTCTGAATGGTTCTTTCAGGTCCTCATAGGGCTTAATGTCTCTTTCTTTCAGGTTTCCTGGAGATATTATAGAATACGTATAATATTTTAGAGAGTTTGATATATTCCCTGTCTATTCTTCATTTATATCTTTCACTAAGTCTAAAAATCTTCTGCATTTATAGCTTCTACCCCTAGCGGTTGCATATTAAACATGCAAATTTGTGATTCTTGAACAAACTGTATTTTAACGTTCAGTTGTCTATATTTCCTTCATCAAGATGCAAGATGCACTTACACATCTCCAAGCCGACAGAGACAGAGTCCTATGGAGATGATTTAATGGTTTGTACATGATTCAACAGGGAAGGGTATGTCACCAGCATTTGAGAAGTTTTTCAAAGTTCTTTTTCCAAGAAAATCCCCAAAGAATCATGAAATCCATTATGATCGATGAGTCCCAAACCCTAGTTCCTTTCCAAGCTGCCATTGTGGAGAGCCTTGCTTTTTCACATGTGAGTTAACCCCTCAACCTCGAGATAATTTTTTGAATTTTATCAATAATTTTAACATGCATTTGCTTGCTTACTCTTAATTATAAGGAATATGCTTATGATTTCTTTCTGGTTTTCTATGCAAGATATGTCATTTTTTCTTGTTGGAGGAGATATTGCCTTGTTCCCTATCTTTCCACAGGCCCTATATATTTCTTCACGGCGTGAGATTGGTCACTATTACAATTGGGGTTATTAATAAGTTTTTTTTGTTCCTTGACTCCTCCCATTTCTTTGTAGGTATCATCTCCGGATTTTCTTTAACCTCGAGAGACCCTCCTCCAGCGTGACCATTTGCAGAATAGCTTCCCCGTTTTCCTCATCTGGGTGAGTCTTAGACCCTTCATGCTGGATTTTCCTACTGGATTTTCGATTTCCATTTCTTCTTTGTTGATGAATGGAAATTCTTCTCGATGGGATATACATACATACATAATTAAATTTTTTAAGATAATAACTAATTCAAGCCTACCATGTAGTTGATGAATGGGCGAACACGATTTGCATCTAGGGTTTGCGTTTTTTCCAGGTATGCATCTTGGTTTTCCTTTTATTATTATTTACCACTATGGGTATCTTATTCAGAATAAGGTGTACATATAGAAGACATATTTATTATTAGAACCCGGGGTTAGAGATATGTTTGAATTGTATGATAAATGCAGAGGGCAGAAATATATAACTCAGGATTTCTTTTAATTTCTATTTGTATATGTGCAATTGTTAATGTAAAACTCAGTTTGTCAAGTTTCTGAAATAGGACTCATTTCTGCTTATACCATATGTATTTTTTTTATGAATGATATGGTCGTTGGGTGTGGAGAGTCCACTGTAGTTAACAATTCCATTCAAAGTTGCATCAAGCTACCTAAGAATCCATTTTTCATGATTGCTCCAAGAACATCGAAGTGTAGTACCATTTCCTTAGAGATGGTGTTTAGAAGGAAATAATGGTATCTGATGTTATTTTTAATATAGAGCAAGTGTCGTTAGGATTAATTACCCATATTCCAGATGCTCAAGTCATCAATCTTGGCACGGCATGCCCATATTCATTGGGGAATATGGTAGTTCATTGGGAAGAACTACACAACATGTCTGGTTCATTATGGTAAGGTTGTAAGAGAGATTATGGAGAGATTATGGCGAATCATTCCAACAATCCTTTGGCTTAGCGCTGGTATCCTTAGATTGTTTATTTATGAGGATGTTGCACTCTCCATTAGAAAGATTTGAAAACATTGGCCAAATGAGAGATAGAAGTATTCCATGCTACTGTCATACAAAAGAGAATAAGTTTCTTATCTGCTTGTGTCACTTAAGATACTTCCCATGATCACTGGCCATTGGTATTGTCTGCAAAGATGTCCTAATTACGATAACCAGTATGTTATCATGACTCTGTGTGTGAATATTTATTTATTTATTTATTATTCACTCTTGTGCCCTGCATAGGAGCCAGAAAATTTGTGGGTATATTCTGTCCAGTGTAGTTGAATTGAATGGGTGGTTTAGATGGAAAACCAGTAGAGAAAACATCTTTGATGCCGAATTAATAAGCTTGTAGAATGGAAAAAATGGGGGATACAAAGGATATATTGTTAATACTTGCATCAAATCGGGTTCCATTAGGGCCTTCACAAGTCTAGCCAAGAAACGGAAGCAGCCCTAGGTCTATGTTGAATAACAATTTCTCATCTACTCTTTTAGGGACTTCAATTGGGTGGTCTGGTGAAGCTAGGATTCGAAGGATGCTTGTAAATGTATTGGAACTCTGGGTGTCATTGTAGAATGGGAGGTTGGGAAACACTGGGGGCAAAGAAGTATGGGCTGCCTTTGTATTCTAAAATAGCAGTGGTTTTGTTGTTATTAATGAAGCAGAAGATGAACTGGAGTATGCCCGGGAAGCCATGTAATACTTACTGAAATGCTTATTGGTAGTGAGAAGTAAATCAGTTATTTTCCCTGGACCTAACATCATCACCTTTGTTGTGTATGGCTTCGTGTAAGATGCGTTTAGGCAGACAACGATAAAGTCATGGTGGGCAACTGAGAAAACAATTCAGTATTCAAAGTGATGTTAATGATCCTAAGCAGATAGGTTTGTTCATATGTAACAAGCTGAAAGGTATCTGCATTCATGGCCAATATAGAATTTGTTTGAAGCCAAAAGGTATTTGCATTCATGGCCAATATAGAAGTTGTTAAGTTGTTAGAACATTTCACCGATATTAACATCAAATATGAAACATATGTTAAAGTAGCGTTTGATTAAATCAGTGGATCATTAGAATTATTAAACTCTGAATTTAAAGATTTGAGAAGTAAACTTTTATGCTCTGTAAAATTTACATAAAATTGATTCTAATGGATTCAAAATTAAAATAAATTTACACATTTAAATATCAAACAAAACACAACAGTGTCTTAATTATGTCCATTGGTATTGAGATATTATCCTAGATTTTGGATTTGCTTGAACTGATCAACAAGATTAACATGAAATATTAACTCAAGATTTTAATGATACATATTTAATATGCTGAAATATTAAATATAATAGTGTCTTAGTTATGTCCATTGGTATTGAGATATTATCTCATATTTTGGACTTGCTTGATCAGATCAACAAGATTAACTCAAATGTAACCAGTATATAGTAAAGTTTAATTTCATGGTTGTCTTATCTTGTCATCTTAATTAAGATTAAAATAAGCTTTATTTAAAGGGTGGTTAAAGAAACCAGTAACAATTTGTTTTTCTTTTTTCATACCAATTTTTTAATTTTTAATCTTTTTATTAAACAATATTTGTTTTGTGATCATATTAACTAACTATCTGTTATGAATAATGTATATAAAATTATATATTTTAACTTTTATTTAACAGATAGCTATCTTTACAAAAACTAAATAGTTGGTTGTATCTATTGCATTCAACTTACCACTTTACTTATTACAGTGATAATTATATGTAATCTAATGAAATATCAAACACACCACTCTCTTAGTTACATGAAATAAATTGTGACAGCCACTTGGGCCACAATAGATTTCCATGCTTGGTCTTGAGCATGGATAGAGATCTCCTGGTTCACCATTTATGGTATAAGCATTGACAGATTCAGTGCACCTCCAGTTCAAATTGCTTGATCAATAACATCTATAATCTATGGGTTTCCTTTCCATCATTCTCCTGTTGAATGAAATAAATCTCTATTAAATATCCCGTTGAATAAAATAAATCTCTGTAAAAACTGCTGACGAACATAAAACAATGTTGAAACACAAAAGGAATATATATATATATATATCTAATGACAAGCACATAATAAATGTAAAATTAAAACATTTTTCTTTGAGATTCAACAATTTGAAGCTATTATATTTATTTTGGATTAGTGAGCGTTTGTTTTGACTATGTAAGCTTATCTTTATTGCTGGTTCTCTCTACCCAGTAGTTAAGAAGTAGAGTCAATAGTCGAATGGATGTAAGAAATCAGCAATATAGATAAATATGACTATTTTTACTTAAATACTATAAATTAGGAAAGTATGAAGTCAACAACTCTTGGTAGCGACCATAGATTTGGGTTTAGTTCCATGGGATTTAGAACTTAACTGTTGCAAAATTTATATGAAGCTTTGAATTTAAAGATTTGAGAAGTAAACTCTTTTGCTTTGTAAAACTTACATAAAATTGATTCTAATGAATTCAAAATTAAAATAAATTTATACATTTAAATACCAAACAAAACTCAACAGTGTCTTAGTTATGTCCATTGGTATTGAGATATTATCCTATATTTTGGATTTGCTTGAACTGATCAACAATATTAATATGAAAGATTAACTCATGATTTTAATTTACATACTTAATCTGCTGAAATATTAAACATAACAGTGTCTTAGTTATGTCAATTGGTATTGAGATATTATCTTAGATTTTGGACTTGCTTGAGCTTATCAAAAAGATTAAATCAAATGTAACCAGTATACAGGAGGGATTCATGGTTGTCTTATCTTGTCATCTTGATTAAGATTTAAATAAGCTTTAGTTGAAGGGTGGTTAAAGAAACCGGTAACAATTTGTTTTTGTTTTTTCATACTAGTTTGTGGTTACATGCTGATTTTTATTTGAAAGAATGCCTAGGTCCATTTTTTGAGGTTGTTATGGGGCTAAGACATACCTAGAACTTCCCATGAGGACAATTCAACCCAAAGGACTTTGTATGAAAGAAATAAACAGTTGCTTACATGCGACTTGTTGAAACAAAAGCTAGCACACATTAGCTTTCATTCACATTAGGAATGAGAATGCATAACAAATGTTCTATTTTGAATGTTACATATTAAAAATATTATTTGTATTTATTGTATTGAAAGAATGTAGAGTGTGTCGCTCAAGGAAAGGGGTGATGAAAGTTGTATTAATTGGTGGGAGGATGCCATTTCCTAAACTGTTGGCCTTTTCTGGGGGATATGACACTAGATTGCTTCTTTATGTTGCAAACACAGTCAATCTATCAAGGAGGAGATAAAATATGTATCCTAGATTTAACAAGACAATCCCCATGCTATTGAGAGGCTAACTTATACAACTGAACTTCAACATTTCCTTAAGGTGGATGAACCACTATTCTTGAGTGACCCAACTTAGAGCTTGCTTGGATTCATTGAAAACTAGAGATAGGTCAATGAAATATTTATTCAAATCCTTGGCCACCAAGGAGGTTGGAGAAAAGATCCATGGACTCAAAAGTATGGGAGTTTTAAATCTAAATTGCTATAAACTACAAATTCATGTGAGAATTATGAAAGACTCTCATATTACATAGAGAAACTGGTAAAAGTTTGAGGTATATATTAGCTCTGGGAGAGACATTTGTACTAAATGTCTTTGAATATTGGACAATCTCTCTTAAAGATGGAAGACAATATTAAAATTCTTGAAAGGTTCTCTGTGTATTAAATTGCTTAGACACTTACTTCATAATGGTCCATATCTCCCAAGTGGTGGAAACAAAATGAGAAGTAGTTGGAGTACAAAGGTATGGTATTTTCATTGGTTAGGGTCTTAATTCAAAGAATTGAGAGTATGTAAGATGAATGAACATGGTAGGATCGTAAGAGATATCATATGTAATCAGTGACTGCGAAGCCCCTCTTTCTTTTACTACTGCCCCTACATTTACACACCTTCATAAAGGCATTCAAGCAATACCCACCTTCAACACTTTTCAATATCATGTTTGACGAAATAATCAGCCTTAAACCTACCATCTATGGTTTATTTTTCCTATGTTTTATGACTTCCAAATACTATAGACATATCTCCAAGAAAATCTCAGCCAATGAATTGAGTTCCATACTCTGCCATTTAGAGATAAATACAACGATCATCAAGGAAGATTGACTGAAAGACATAGTCCGTGCCTCTGGATCAAATTAAATATGTTGGATCAGATTAAATATTTATTTGATTAGTTGTTCTCTTGTGGTATAGCTCGAAGGATTTGTCAGAACATTGACTGCTGCTGGTGACCATGAAAAGATATCGACAATAATCAATGTGCTGATGCATGAATTTGCTTCCTCCCCTCAAGCAAACCATCAAAAAGTATGTGATACAGAGTTTTCATTACCTTGAATATCCATCTAAATATTATAACAAGTTGATATTGTTTTCTTACTAATGTTCTGCATTTCTATTGACACACATTTGAACATGGAAAAAGGTCAAAGCAAAATTCTTTCTAGTAATAAATTTGCAGGGGGTGCAAATTTTGGTTTTGAGATTATGGCAGAATAATGTTTTTTGTAGTGAAGGCTTGCATCTTTTGAAAAATAAAATTTCCCAGTGGGCAATGTTGTTTGTTCTACAATATTAAAATATAGAAATGTCCTTCTAAACAGTAATCTAATTGCGAGTTTGGCTTTTCTAGGGTGGTTTAATAGGTTTGGTTGCAACAACTGTTGGTTTGGCATCGGAAGCTGCTCAAGATCTGGAGGTGAGTGTTGTTTTAGCTCATAGTCTTTTTCATGTGTCAAAAACTTTGGAAAGTGGAAATTCAATAGGCATACATGTGAAAGACACGACATTACTAAAAGTATTACTAGTAACATGATTTGTTCTGAAAGACATGTTATCACTGAAAGTAATTCTAAAAACATGAATTGTTCTTGTATCAAACTGCAATGAATGAAGAGTAAATTACTAAGTCTAATTGAAATGAACGTGGTGGTAAAATTGACTTTTATCATATAAAATAGATCAGTTGTGAACTCAAGCTGATGCTATTTCAAGAGTGGAAAGTGAAAATCCATTAATGTTACCATGTGAGGGGCATAGTTTTAATAAAACTAATTCTAGAAACATGATTTTGTAACTTTTTCTTTGTATCAAATTGTATTGATTGTAATATTATAGAAGAAAACCAAGACTCAAGTTTGGCAGTATCATCTAGAGTTGATCACTTGTAGTGAGCTCAAGCACACCTGTTTATGAGCGGAAATTATTTTGTGAAACGTATGTTACTTAGGATGAAAGCTTTGGAAATTCAATAGGTACACCATTTAAGAAGCATGGTTTTGATAAAATTAATTCTAAAAACATGGTTTTTTTTGTATCACTTTTTGGTGATAAAACTCTAAAGTGTCAAGTGAAATTGATGTAAGTAAATATGTATCATCTGATCACTTCAGATGAGCTCAAACTCAAAATTTTGCAAGATCTGGTAATTAACTATGGTAGTAGTTTTGCTGTGGATTTATTCATGTATTCATTTATATATGTATGTGTGTATGTATAATGACCATCTACCCATCCACTTATACATAATAATGTGGGAAACCTACTCATCCAAAATCAATGGACGATTTTGTTATGGTAACTATTTAACATTGGCATGTCATATAGAGATAATGTGTGGGGATGGGTGGCCATGGGTAGCATCCAAATGAGGATATACTTAAAATAGAATAAGGTGCCTCTCACCCTAGGACCTAATGCCAACTCCAAGTCACCTGAAACTGTGAAACAATTTTTATATGGAAATGACATTTTTCAAAATGTTCAGGAAGTGTCAAAATGACATATTTAAATAATTTAAAAAATAATTCAAACTCTAAAAAATTTTGTGCTTTCATTTCAAAATTTTATATTTTTTGGGTTTGTTGCCTATTTAGGGCCATTTTATGCACAAACAAGACATTCCTAGATTTCACTCCCTTTGAGGGCCTTTAAGCTTTTCTCCTTTGGAACAAAGGAAACATGCCATTTATTGTCTTTTGGATAGGAAGTGTCTCATAAATCTCATGGAAATGTTTCCAAAACAGGAATGCCCTGCAAACATTTCATGGGTGTTTCATACCTATTGTGATTTCCAAGATATTTCTAGGCAGGAAACAGGGGCTATGAAAGAATTTCTTGTGGCCTTGCCCTATTGTAACTTCTCATAAGGTACTTGTACCAAAATAGGTAATCCCAATTGGATTATGCAATTGTGTTTTTTATTTTTATTCAATATTGGGCATAAAAAGTGAACAAGGTAAAAAAATCAAATTCGAGAAAGGAAATCAAGGTCAATGACACTTTACATTCTTAGTCAAACTTTAAATGTACAAGTTTGAAGGTTTGAAGTGAATGGCTATTTTTATTTTTGTGAATAGTTGGATTTTTCTGGGAACAATGTGGTTGTTTAACTTTCCTTTTCACCAACTTGAAATATAGCTGATATATCATGGTCGCTGACATTGAATAGCTTATCCCTTTAATATTACACTTATCTTTAATTCTTCTATATGCTTTGTTCTATTATTTTTCTTTCATGGAATATGGATATATATTTTAATGTGTATGAATATATCTCTATTTATGCACAAAAATACCTTCATGTACTTGCATATTATACTGCAATCACATGTGCACAACAGCATGTACCCTTGGCTAATAATTTATTTGCTAATATAAATTGTCTTTGTTGGTGTTCATTGTTAAAATATTCATTATATCATGTATGATGCACATAGTAGGTGTATTCTTTTAGTAACCATTCATGAGTTCTTCTCTTAACATCCCTGCTGAACGAAATCACATCATTAATGAATAACAACATTTATGTAGCAACACACACATCCTCAATTGGATGCTACAACTATTTCTTAAACACATCCCTTATTCTTTGTCCATGTCGAGTTTAGGTTATTAGGTATGCATCGACACATTATGTTGTTCTCTAAGATCCTTTTGCGGACCGCTTTAATAGATTACGTAATTGTTTAGGATATTTTTTTGCCTGAGCACGGTAGATTTTTTTGCTTATTAGTGTGTTTGGAAAAATTAATTGGATTTTAAGCATGTTTGTCTTTGGATCTTATTGTCTTTTATTAGAATTACAAATGATGAAATCTATGTGTTAATATTGCTCCTCTTCCCGATTATTAAAGGGTGCTATCTCAATGGAAGAGCACCTGCTTTACAAGCAGGAGATTGGTGGTTCGATTCCTCCATGCCCTAATGATATTGCAATGTATTTCTAAAGGTAAAAAATGTAGTAGTGCAAGATGGATGCAATATTAGATGCAATACTAAGTGAAAAACATGATGTAAAAGTGGATGTCACACCAAACACAAAAGTGGATGCAAAATCCGACCTTATGTCAGACGCAAATGTGGACACAAAAATGGATGTCACACTAAATGCAAAATTGGATGCAAAAAGAGACTCAACACTAGACACAATTAATGACTCAAAACTAGATGTAATAATAGGTCCAAAACTAGACACAACAATAGATGAAAAAGTGGATTCCTAACTAGATGTAAAATTGGACATTAAATTGAGCACAACATATGGTGTATCGATGGACATGAAACTAGGCATAACACCAGGTGAAAAACTGGAAGCACCATTTGGCGCAAAAAAAAACTTAAAACGAGACACAATTTTAGATGCAAGATGGGACAAAACATTGGATGTAAAACTAGATGTAATATTGAATGCAATATGGGATGCAACTGTTAGAATAATCAACCCATAGTTAGCTACCTTAGACATTAATTAATCCAATTTTTGTCTTATTTTCCTAGTTTCCATATTCCACCTTATGCAAGTTGTCCTCCACACATCCATAGTGGTCAAACTTTCTAAATTTGATTCATGGAGCGCTTGGGAAACCTCTTGGAATCAAATCTGCTTTATTCCTAGCCTCCCTAGCGCATGTATGCTTTTTCTGCTTTATTGCCTGCTTTTTCTGAGTTTTAAGGCATTTGGGAAAGTTTGACTAGGTGAAGTTAACTTGTTTTTTGTCCTCAACATCCTCCACTCTTTTCTCCTATGAAAATCATGTATGAGTTGTCCTTCCACCACCTATTCGCTTTCCTAATTGATTTTTCCAATTCATGAGCTCCTAGACAGTTTTGGAAACTGCTTTATGCACCTATGGGGGATTTGCTTAGATTTAGTAAGCCTGCTTTTGACTAAATTCGAATGGAATCTTCATGCATTCAAATCTCTTATGTAATTTTTTATTGTGGCAGCCTATGACTTCACAGGGTTGGCTATTGTACGCTTATTCAATACAGATTAGTGTTCTGCTCTATATTCAGTCTTCTTTGTGAGTAATTTGCATGTGTAATTGGAAATTGTTGTGAGTGTAATTGTTCTAACACCTGGGTTCAATTTCCACATGGTATCAGATCCTTTGTAGATCGATTTCTCTCCTTCCAATTTGTTTTGCAGGTTCGACATCATTGACTAGGATCATTCTGTTGACTGATGGGACAATTTCTGAGCTATGGATCAATCTTGACTCCATTTAAATTCTTTGAATGGAAAGCAGAGATGGAGATACTGTTGAGAGAAAAAGGCCTCTACAAAGTGACTATGGCAATAGAAGCAAAGCCCAATGTAGCTGCAAAGAAGATTAAATGGCACAACAGGAGGGATGAGGCCTATGGTCTCCTGTGTTTGAGCATATCCAGAGACCTCCTTTTCCATCTTGATGGATTGAAATCACCGAATGAAGTATGGGAGAAGCTTGTTGATATTTTTGGAAATACAGATGAGATGAGGGGACATCAAATTGAAAATGAATTGATCTCCCTGAGTCCTAATAGATGTGAATCCCTGCAACTCTATTTTTCCAAGTTCAAAGCACTTGTTTTGCAGCTAAAACAATGTGGGATCGAAAAGAATGATGATCAGCTGGTATTGGCCATACTCTCGAAGCTTGGCCCTGACTATTCAGTGTTTGTTTTGACCTTCTATGCCACAAAGTTGACAGCTCGAGCCTGGAAAATGCATAGCCTTGCAGGTTTCATGGAATCTCTCACATAAGAACAAGATAAATTGGTGATGATGGGCACCATCAAACCATCCAAAGACCAAGCTCTGGTTGCTGGAGATTCGAGGGTGGATTCAAAAAGCAAGAATAAAGCTAAAAATCCACTTAAGCAAAAGAGAGATAAGAACAAGTCTCTAGAGGAGCCTCAAGGTTCCAAGAAGAACCCCCAGAAGAAGAAGAACAAAGGAGAAATGAGCAAGTGCCCATACTGTAGTAAGGGCAATCATTCTGAAAGCTCCTACATGAAGAAGAAAATAGACATGTTGACCCAAATCCTGGAGAAGAATGGCATCTCCCTTCCAGATAGCTCAAAGAAGAGGGAAGGAGGATCAAATTCAGAAGACAGAGAGAGAGTTCATGCATTGGTTGCTGGCACATCAAGCTCACCTAGTTTCATCATTGATTCTGGAGCTTCAAGACATATGGTTTCGACCAAGGAGGCATTCACCTCACTTGACATGTCGAAAGGTCCACCAATAGTACTGGGAGATGACTCTCTCACTGAAAGTTTGGGCAAAGGGAGGATTGATCTTGACCATGGTAAGTTCAGCAATGTTTTGTATGTTCCAGGTCTTGCCTCTAACCTCTTATCAGTGTATCAGATGACCCACACAGGGTCTCCAAAGAAGGTCATATTCTACCCTGATGAAGTTGAGATCACAAAGATTTCAAGTGGTAAAGTCATTGCAAAAGGAGTTGCAAATCACAATTCAAAGGTATACATGTTCTCACACTTCCTACCCTACTCAAACCCCTTTGCTCTTCTGATTCATGCTAATGAGGCAAGCAAGATTTGGCATGAAATATTTGGCCACCTAAATTACAAGTATCTTTCTGATCTTAGTGAAAAATAAATGGTCATAAGGTTTCCAAAGATTAACTTTTCCAAAGGAGTCTGTCAAGGTTGCATCCTAGGAAAACACCCAGAGCATAAATTTGAGATAGCTAATCATGAGAGAACCTCTGCACCTCTTGAGTTTATCCACAGTGATGTTGCTGGCCCATTTCCTCATATGTCAATGAGTCAGGCCAAACATGCATTGACATTCATAGATGACTTTTCCAGGTATTGCTGGGTTCACTTCCTGAAACACAAGTCTGAAGTTTTTGGCCTCTTCAAAGTCTTTAAGGATTTGGTTGAAAGCCAGCCTGGGAGGAAACTCAAGGTCCTTAGATCTGAAAATGGTGGTGAGTATGTAAAATCTAAGTTTATTCAATATTGTGCAGATGTAGGTATTCGGATGCAACATTCTATCCCTTACACACCATAGCAGAATGGTGTTGCTGAGAGGAAGAACAGATCACTGAAAGAGATGACAACCTGCATGATGGAGGCTAAGACTTTGCCACCAAAGTACATGGCCGAAGCTATAAAATGTGCATCCTATATATAGAATATGGTGCTTCATAAATAGCTTGACGGTATGACTCCTTTCGAAGCATGGAGTGGGCACAAGCCAGATGTGACCCATTTTAGGATTTTTGGCTCAAGGGCTTGGGCTAGAATTCCAACAGAAAAGAGGAAGGCTTTGCAGCCCCAAAGCCAAGAGTGTCTATTTGTTGGGTACTCTGAATATTCAAAAGGGTACAAGCTGATCAATTTGAGCACAAACAAATCCTTCATTGAAAGGTGTGTTCAGTTTCAAGAAGAGCCCCTAGCAGCAGTGGAAGTTGGAGAATCCTCTTCACCACCAGAACCTATGAATGTAAGTGAAGAGATAGTTGAACATGCTGATTCTGATATATCTGATAATGATGATTTGATTGCAGATCCTAACATTCCTACAAGACCAAAGTGGGAAGCCAAGACCATTCATGCAGCTGGAGAACTAGCTGGAAATCCTAATGATCCTAGGAGGACTAGATCTCAGTTTGAGAGTGCTCTGTGCATGAAAGATCCTATGTTTGCAGAGAAATGCTATTTGATGATTGAATCAGATCCAAAGACATATGAATATGCAATAAATGATCCAAGATGGCAAGCATCCATGAAAGAAGAGTTCAGCTCACTCCAGAAGAGCAACACTTGGGAGCTGGTTGATCTTCCCCCAGGGAGGAAGCTAGTTCAGTGTAAGTGGGTGTACAAGACCAAATTTGCTGCTGATGGTTCACCTCTGAAGTACAAGGCCATATTGGTAGCCAATGTCTACTCACAGGTTCATGGCATAGACTACAATGAGACCTTTGCACCAGTGGCAAAGATGGACTCCATCAGGCTAGCCTTAGCCATTGCAGCTTCAAAGCAATGGGAAGTACATCACATGGATGTAAAGTGTGCTTTCATGAATGGAGATCTCACTGAAGAGATATACATGTAGCAGCCTCAAGGATTTTCTACTAACCCATATCTTGTGTGCAGGCTAAAGAAGTCATTGTATGGGCTTAAGCAAGCCCCCAGGGCTTGGTATGCCAAGATTGATAGCTTTCTGCTATCACTGAATTTTGTTCGATGCAAATCAGATCCAAATGTCTATTTGAAGCTGATTCATGGTTCATTAATGATCATTGAGATTGCCTCCTTGAAGGATGCAATGAACCATGCCTTCTCAATGACAGATTTGGGCTTATTGAGCCAATTCTTGGGGATCGAGATTGCTCAAACCAAAGAAGGAATCAAAGTGCATCATTCCAAGT
The DNA here is from genome assembly GCA_001517045.1 of Pseudotsuga menziesii. Classification (NCBI taxonomy): domain Eukaryota; kingdom Viridiplantae; phylum Streptophyta; class Pinopsida; order Pinales; family Pinaceae; genus Pseudotsuga; species Pseudotsuga menziesii. The sequence continues at coordinate 581,148 of LPNX010779530.1, forward strand.
ATGCCATGGATTTGCTGAACAAATTCAATATGAAGGATTTCAAGCCAAGCAAGACTCCTTTCCTTTCAGGAGTGAAGCTTGAAGAAGCTGATTCTTCACCTATGGTAAACAATACACTGTATAGGCAATTGATTGGATGTTTGTTGTATCTTACACATACTAGACCTGATCTTTCTTATGCAGTAAGTGTGGCTTCGAGATACATGGATCAACCTCATGAGATCCATTGGACAACAGCCAAAAGGATCCTTAACTTTGTTCAGGGAACAATGACACATGGGATCTTCTATAAAGCTAAATCTGATCTTGATTTGATTGGGTTTATTGACAGTGATTGGGCAGGTGACAGCATAGATCGAAAGTCAACATCAGTATATGTGTTCATGCTTGTAGAAGGGCCAATCAGCTGGTCAAGCAAGAAACAGAGTGCCATTGCACTCTCATCTACAGAAGCAGAGTACAAAGGAGTTGTAATTGCAACAAATCAATGTTTATGGTTGCAGGGGTTACTTGGAGAGTGTGGCTTCGAATCAGAATACTCAACTACTATCTACTGTGATAAACAGAGTACCATTCAAATCTGCAATGATCTAGTTCAGAAGCAGAGAACCAAACACATTGAGATCCATATGCACTACATCAGACAGCTTGTGCATGATGGCACCATTCACCTACTCTTCTGTTCATCTTCAGAACAAGTAGCAGATATCTTCACCAAAGTTTTTTGTGAGAAGACATTCAGAAATATCAAATCACTGCTGGGGATGGATGATCATGCTGTGAAGCATGAGTGATGACAAGATTTCCAAATTTTGTTTTACATTCCATGTTTAAGGGAGGATGTTTCCCACTGGTTTTTTGCCTCTTTCCTTGGTTAAATGGACATGCAGTATGTAAAGGGTGACTAAGCCTTGTTGCTAGGCCCTATAATTTTCTGATATTTTACTTATAAGTTAGGCTCAAGGGGGGGTGTTAGAATAATCAACCCATAGTTAGCTACCTTAGACATTAATTAATCCAATTTTTGTCTTATTTGCCTAGTTTCCATATTCCACCTTATGCAAGTTGTCGTCCTCCACACATCCATAGTGGTAAAACTTGCTAAATTTGAGTCATGGAGCACTTGGGAAACCTCTTGGAATCAAATCTACTTTATTCCTGGCCTCCTTAGCGCATGTCTATTTTTTCTGCTTTATTGCCTGCTTTTTCTGCGTTTTAAGGAAATTGGGAAAGTTTGACTAGGTGAAGTTAACTTGTTTTTTGTCCTCAACATCCTCCACTCTTTTCTCCTATGAAAAGCATGTATGAGTTGTCCTTCCACCACCTATTATCTTTCCTAATTGATTTTTCCAATTCGTGAGCTCCTAGACAATTTTGGAAACTGCTTTATGCACCTATGGGGGATTTGCTTAGATTTAGTAAGCCTGCTTTTGACTAAATTCGAATGGCATATTCATGCATTTGAATCTCTCATGTAATTATTTATCGTGGCAGCCTATGACTTCACAGGGTTGGCTATTGTATACTTATTCAATACAGATTAGTGTTTTGCTCCATATTCAGTCTTCTTTGTGAGTAATTTGCATGTGTAATTGACAATTGTTGTGAGTGTAATTGTTCTAACAAATGGGTTCAATTTTCATAGCAACATTGGACACATAACTAGATACAATAATAGATACAAATATGGGCGCAAAACTAGGCACAACACTAGGTGCAATACTGGGTGCAAAATTGGGCTCAAACATAGATGCAAAAAAAGACATCAAACCGGGATGCAACACTAGGTGCAAACCTAGATGAAAAATATGATGTAAAACGAGATGAAACATTTGGCACAAACATGGATACAAAAAAATACGTAAAACAAGATACAAAATTAGATGCAAATGGGGATGCAACATTATAAGTAAATTTTGATGCAAAACTAGACGCAATATTGGGCCTAAAATTGGATGCAAACCTAGATGCAGAATTGGACACATAATTTTATGTAAAACATGGTGCAAAATTGGGTGCAAGACTTGATGAAAAACTAGGAGCAAAATAAGACGCAACATTGGATGCAAAAATGAGCGTGAAACTGGGTGCAAACAAGGATGTAACAAAGGACAAAAAAAAAGATGCAATAGAAATTGAAAAATTGGGCGCAAAAATGGATGTTAAAAAGGACGAAAAAAAGGATGCAATAGACGACGTTTTACAAAAATTTACAATAGCGCTAGGTTTAGCGTCGAATTGTTCACCACAATTGGGAAAAAATTACACTAAAATCCAGCACTAAATTCGACGCTAAATGCAGTTTTTGTTGTAGTGATAGGGTGGTTTTGAATTGCTTTGATAAAACCTTTACTTGTATAAATAATGATGAAAAATTAGTAAGTGTAAAGGGAATCCCTAGGAAAACAGCCATAAGACATATTTCTGCTCTGCAACTTAAGAGAGCTGTTAGGAAAAGGTTGTAAGACTCATGCAGTAACAGTAACCAATGAAGAAAACCTAAACGACAAAGATAAATTAAAATTGGAGGATATACTAGTTCTAAAGGAATATTTAGATGTATTTTCAAAAGAAATTCCAGGACTGCCTCCAAAGAGGGAATTAGATTTTACCATTGAGATGGTACCTGGTGTAGTGCCAAGCTCAAAAGCCCCTTATCGGATGAATATAATCAAATTAAATGAACTTAAGTCACAGTTAAAAGAACTTATTGATAATAATTACATTAGACCCAGTGTATCTCCCTAAGGGGCACCTGTCATCTTTGTTAATAAAAAGGATGGAACTCTATGACTATCCATAGATTATCGCCAACTAAATAACATGACTGTCAAGAACAGATACCTGTTACCTTGCATAAATGATCTATTTGATCAACTACGTGGAGCCATGGTGTTTTCAAAGATTGACTTACGGTCTGGATATCACCAAGTCAGAATTAAAGATGAAGACATCTTTAAAACAGCTTTTAGGACTCGATATGGACATTACGAGTTTGTTGTTATGCCATTCGGGCTTACTAATGCTCCAGCTGTTTTTATGTGTCTAATGAATAATGTAAAGCACAAATATCTGGATAAATTTGTGGTCATATTTATCGACAACATATTAATTTATTCAAAATCTAAAGAAGAACATAAATAACACTTAAAAATTGTCTTGCAAGAGTTACGAGAACATCAACTTTTTGCGAAATTTAGTAAATGTGACTTTTTTAAAGATAAAATCCAGTACTTAGGTCATGTGGTGACTAAAGAAGGAATTTCGGTGGATCCCGAAAAGATAAAGGAAATCGAATATTGGCCAGTACCAAAAGACGTAACTGATGTCCGATCATTCATGGGGATTACCAGTTATTACCGGAGGTTCATCGAAGGGTTTTCGAGAATTGCAAATTCGATAACCTCTTTGTAAAAAAAGGGAAAGAAATTTGATTGGAATTAGAAGTGCGAAGATAGTTTTAAAAAGTTAAAAACCTTATTAACCAACGCACCAATTTTAAGAATTGCTAACCCTAATAAAGATTTTATAGTATGTATTGATGCTTGCAATGACGGTTTAGGTGGAGTATTGACTCAGGAAGGACATGTCATTGCTTACGAGTCTAGGAAATTAAAGATTCATGAAAAAAATTATGTGACCTATGACTTGGAATTATCTACTGTCATACATGCTTTAAAGATGTGGTGTCATCATCTAACCTGAATGCTAGGCAAGCTAGGTGGCTAGCTTTTCTAAGTGAATATGATTTCAAAATTCAACACATCAAAGGGAAGGAGAATAAAGTTGCTGATGCATTAAGTAGAAATGCAAAGCTGAATTTTACAATAGCTATCAACACTTATACAATAGATTTGGAAGAACAACTTAAAGAGGGAATAGAACAAGATGGAAATTACCTAAAGTTACAAGCAAAAGAAAAAGAAAATATAATAGAAATTCTAAGTACAGAGTACAACTTGAATGAAAAAGGATTATTACTGTATAAAGATAGAATATATGTACCTAATGTACCTAAGACTAAGTTATTAATTTTAGACAAAATTCATAAAACTCCTTATTTAGGGCATCCGGGTTATCAAAAAACTATAACCATGCTAAGAAAAGATTATTTCTGGCCAAACATGAAGACTGAACTGGCAGAATATATTGCTAGATGCTTTGAATGTCAGTAAGTAAAAACTGAACATCAGCATCCAGCGGGGCTACTTCAGCCTTTGCTTATCCCTAGCTGAAAATGGGAGATAATTAGCCTTGATTTTGTTACTGGACTGCCTAAAAATCAGAACTTAAATGACTCCATAATGGTAGTGGTTGACAAATTGAGTAAAGTAGCCCATTTTACACCTGTAAAAACCACTTATAAAGCTACAAATATAGCTGATATTTTCTTTAAAAAAAAATTTCGATTACATGGAATACTGAAGGTCATAATTTCAGACGAAGACCCTAAATTTACAAGTAACTTTTGGAGATCTTTGTTTAAAGGATTAACTGCCACGTTAAATTTTAGTACCTTTTTCCATCCTCAAACTGATGGATAGACTGAAAGAGTAAATCAGGTACTGGAAGATCTACTTAGAATGTATGTAAAGGAGCAACTAGGTAAACGGGAAGATTATTTACACTTGATAGAATTTTCTTACAATAATAATTATCAAGATTCAGCTAGGTATAGTCCTTTCGAAATTCTGTATGGAAGGAAATGTAACACTTCCATCTCTTGGAGTAATCTAGTGGACATGTTAGTATTAGGACTTGAATTATTGAAAGAAATGGAAGTAATTGTAAAGCAGGTACAAGCTAATATGAAAATTGCGCAAGATCGACAAAAAAGTCAAGCAGACCTTAAATGAACTCCAAAGGAGTTCTAGGTAGGTGAACATGTTTTCATTAAGGTGAGACCCAAAAAGAGTTCTCTGAGGTTGGGTAGTTGTGCCAAACTAGCACCTCGATATTATGGTCCTTTTGAAATACTGTCTAGGATGGGACAGGTATCCTATCAGTTAGATTTACCACCGAATTTAAGAGTTCACAATGTTTTTCACATTTATGTATTAAAGAAATATGTGCATGATGCTACTCATGTTATTAATTAGAATGATGTGCAGGTGGAACCCGAAGGATATTTTCTGGTGGAACCAGACTGTATCCTTGAGCGGAGGGATATTTCATTTCGAAATCGCACCATTAGTCAAGTGAAGGTGCAATGGAAGCACCTTAGTCCAAAGGAAGCCACTTGGGAATTGGAAAGTCACATACGGGATGCAGATCCAATTCTATTTCAGGGGAACTCCGAGGATGAGAAATAAATAACATCGAGGACGATGTTATAATTTAAGGGGGTGTGTATGTCAAATGCCCCAATTTTGCAAAAAAACAATTTAATGATATTTGAGGAACATTGTGTAAAATTTTATGCTAAGTTGTAACTGATGACCCAGTGGGGTCAAGAATATTTAATGTAAATTCAAAATATTTTATTTATAAATAAATAAATGATGAGACAATAGCTTAGGGAAGTTGTTAAAAGAGTGTTTACTGGTTAATTGGTGGAGGAGACTGAGTGGAGAGCAAATTGACAAGTGGCAGCATCCTCAAACTACTTCCAACTGTTGCAGGTGGAAACTTCCCTATATTTGTGGTCACGATTCCCCAAGAAAGTGGAATCAGAGCAGTTGGCTCATTAAATGAAAACTGACCTAGAAGACCTAGGCATCTCTATAAAATTTCCCATTGAAGAGAGCTGAGGCTACTCATTCTAGAGAGGTGATCATTCAGGGTGAATGAATTTACTCAAGAGAAATTCAATGGAGGGGATTACTGAAGTGTGTTTGATGGATTAACTGTTGAGAATGAACTAGTTGCAGCTTCTGAGCTTAAGTTCATACTGCTAAGAGCAGATTTTGATTACTAAGGTAATTGGACCAGTCAGGTGATAGAGGTCTTACAGTTGCATTCTCCACCCAGTTCTCAGCCAAGAAGACCAGGAACAAGCTTGGGGGTTTTGAGGAAGCGTTGTCTGAGTGCTCTCCATGAGTTTGGTTGGGAGGAACAACCTCCTTAAGATGTTGTCATCTTGTCCTCAATGGGTTCTATTTTATTTGTTTACTGTCTTTAATTAAATATTTCTTAGTTTTTCTACTACAGGAATGTTAGTATTTTAGGTTTTATGAAGGAAGAATAACTGAGTAATGTTGGATTTTGTAAAATTATATATTATATTAGAAATAGAAATGATTATGTGAAAAGTGAAACAGATAGAATTAAAATTCCAAAGATGCATTTTTCCACACATGACTCAGGTCTCTAGTACAGCTGGATAGCTTAGGTGAATGAAATGATTCTTTTATTTGAATGAGAACAGTAATTAGATTTTACCTTGTTTGTTTATGAAACTTACTAAATAGCAGTGCTAAGTATTGTCTGTATTTATTTACTTCAGCTAACAAAATAAAAAAAATAGGTATGAAAGAGAACAGTAAATATTATTATTATAAAAGTAATTCCAGTATTAGTATTCTGATAAAATATAGATATTATAGTTTAACATAAGTAAAGTAAGTAGATTAGCATCTAAAACCATGTAAAAGGATTGTGTAAAACATTTTATAAACATTGAAATTCTAGACACTGTGTGTCTTTATCTAAGACCAAAGGATTCTTCTATAATCCTTTTGAAACTACATAAAATATTGGAAGATAAAAATATCCTAATTTTCATGTATGTTGCACTAAAACCCTAATTATTTCTTAACTAAGAACTAGAAACAAGACTATAACAACTGTTTAAGAATTATTAAATAAACAAAGATAGCATCAAACTAATAACTATAAGTAACATTATCATCCATTATCCTATTTTCTAAACAGAGTTAAGAATGCTTTAAGTATAAACAAGGACATTATAAAACTGTAGGGTTATACAGTAATTTAACCCTTAAAAAGCCGAGTTCCAGAATTAAATAATATCTCATTAACGGCGCTTTAAAATTCATTATAATACAGAGTATTAATAAATACATTACATATGTAAATTATGGACAAAATAAACCAATAATAGTAACCATTCGTAAATATAAAATCCTTATACAAGGATAGGCTTATAGCTTGTAGAGTCGAAGGGTCGAAACCCAAGCCTGCTATTAAAACCGAATATGCACAAAAGTCTTTTATATTAAAACTGTAACAAGATACATTACTGACAGGAAAAGTAAAACCCAACTCACTTTACAACCTGACTATTTCCACAGTATTCGTTTTACTAAGTTCAATGAAAAAAGAAAAACTGAAGTAACACTTGACAGAGGTCGTTAAGCATCTCTGAGCTCAGAGCTGGGCTCTTTTTAAATCATAAACAAAAGCATTTACATTGCTTAAGCCGTAAGGATGAAACTTCATATCAAAACCACATTTAAATCACGACTTCAAGAGCCTATGTTACCCATCAAAGTATCGCGAGGGTTTTAATTAAAACATGGATATACTTTAACAAACTAAAAATCATAACCAACAGAGAACTGAGCCATGTATCCACCCATAGAAACCACTTCCAACAACCCAAACCGCATGCAGGGATAACCCTCGATGGGACCAGGGCTTACCAGATGGAAGTCCATAAAAATAATTGGTGCATGAGCTTGCTTTTCCACCCATAGCCTGGAGCTAGTAGTAGAAGCCTGCAAAACAATTTAAAAAAAACATTTAAACTATGTTACTTAAAATGGTAAAAACCCTAATAAGGTAAATCGATTGTAAAGGGGAAATGAGTAAGGTAATTTTTTACTTGTGAATTGAAATTCGAATCCGAGAAGAAATGGCCACACCAACTCGATAGCACTGAACCGAGAAGCAAGAAACCCTTAAGCCAACTCTATGACAGAGACAGCAAGGAGACGGACTCAAGTTCACAATGCAAAAGCAATGGACAAGCAGTTACAAGAGTAATACCATTACAGGCTTTGAGCCACTTGAAGAAACCATCAATCACTTTCACAGTGTATTCTTCACTTACATGAGAACTCAAACCATAAACCACGATAACAAGATTCACATTACATCATTGCAGACTAAAATGCTCAACGATCAAGGAGGTTGCAGGCCTCTCATGGCCGCAAAGATCAAAACTCAGCCAGTGAGGAGGAAAACCCTCTAACCAAAAATGCAAAGGAGTAGGGTTACAGCATTATAATTCAACCAATGTATCGAGGAGGCCCTATCCACATGCCCTTCCAAAAATATCAACAAGTGTGGGTCGAATTCTAATGGCAGCGCTGCACAAATGTTTTTAAAACTTATCATTGCTAATAACTTTTAATGTATGATTGCCAATAATAATATCATCCAATCGATTATAATAAACTAGTTCATATGATTTCTAATAATATCAATCATGCCATCAAATATATTATGCCATGGAAACTAGTGTAGTATTGGATTAAAAACTTATAAGGTTTGTTTGCCATCGTTTTGACTACAATATAGTATTTGATAGGTAGGTAATACTACCTTAGAATATATTTTAAAGTTAATTGTTATAGCTTAATATTGTTAGATTATAAATCAACATAGTATTATAACATTGAAATACTAATTGTATCATCGTTATAAATTGAATACTATGAACACAACTCGTTTACTAGTTGTTCCAAGAAGATATTCATACTTGCAAACAAATCGAACAAGTTTGGTATTGTTTTAGAGCTAGTAAAAGAAAAAAGGGTATACATGTGTGTTGTAATCTCACAAATCATATAGGGTTACCAATAATACACATTAATACAAACATACATAACAGAGACAAGAGACAAGAACAAGTAAGTAGAATAACAGATTATATTATAGTGAAAAGGTCCATACAATACAGAGATCTGAACCGAGTTCTCATCTGGCTCAACAACCTAATATATATGAATTACAAACAGTTACAAATAACTACCTGTCGGTTCAGTGAACTAAAACGGCCTTATGTGGTTGACCTAACCTCTAATTAGTCAACTGATCGACTTAGTCGGTTGATCGACTAAGTCGGCTACCATTCAAGTCAGCTTACCGAGTTGCTCCTCCAACATCTCCCCCACAAAGAAAAAATTTCTTCATCCCGAAGAAACATGGAGGTACAAAAAAAAAATCTTTGCCAGTCCTTAGGTGGTTATTTCTGTGCTTGGTTTTCATGGGCTGTGAAGTCTGATTGTTGGTCTTTTCTACACACAGACTTTGACAATTGCTTCAGCTTTCACTGCCAGCTGATGTTGAAATGTTGTCCAACTTTGCAGTATTTTTTCGATGTCAATTGTTAATGTAGTCAGAATTGATAATATCGACATATTTTCTTGAAGGGAGAGTTTTGCTATGTTCTCCATGTCGGGACCCATAAATTGGTCATTTTTCTCTGCTGTCTCAAAAAGTCATCTCATCTACAGGTAGATGATGTCTAATTTTTCTAGATTTGGAATTGCTTGTTGCACCCATTGGTGTGCTTGCCGCTCGTGTTTTTGCAACTTGGCAATTTCGAGCACTATTTGATTTTCAATTGTGCTCCTGACTTCTATCTCTGTGCTTTTTCTCTTTTTGAGTGCTTGGATTTCTTGTCGGGTTTTTTGTACTTGCTGATAGACTTTCCCATAATATGCAGGCTAATCTCTCAGTAGTTCTTCTATAATGACCGACTCCTCCATGTGATCTCGTAGCACTTTGTATGCTTCTACTAAAGCTGTGTGCTGCCGTGTCAGTAGGCAAACTGTTTCTTATTTCTACTCCTCTTTGGTATCCTACCTTTGTGCCTAAAGCGCTAACACCATGCTCTCAAATATATGATAAGCCTTTTCTAGCAGCTTGTCGATGTCGACCTCTGTCGGACCTGGTATCGTAGATTGTACCAAGTTTCTACATTTGTTAAGGAACTCGACTTGTTCTTTTTGGTTCTCTTCGAGTTCCCTACGTCTGTTCTGGTTCCTTGTTTTTGCTTCGATTGCCAATGATTCTAATAGTTATCCTAATTCTCCATCCTTTAGTTTAGTTGGGTCGACTACAGTGGTCGATCCAAGTTGACTAATGTGGACCATTGTTGTCTGGCTTTGATGGTCCTTCTTCTTCTTGTCTTTATTTCTTTTGTGCTTCTGCTGCTCTACCTGCTTTGGAACCTGTGTACCTATAACAGTCATAATTGGTTGCTGTCTAGCAGTAGTTGATGATATTTCTGGTTGGGCTGGTTGGATAACTGTTGCAGCTAGTTGTGCATCTGGTTGGATGGATTCAGAGGGTCTAGATGTGGTTGCAATTGGTGCTAATAGTTGTTTTGGAGGTGGTTCAAGTGCAGTTGGTTGGATTAGAGAATCTGGTTGATGAAGCAGTGGTGATGGTGTTGGTGAATGGTCTAGTGTGATTGGATTAGTGCAGATATGGTTGAGTGAGGGGTCGAGGGTTTGTGGATATTTTTCATGGAGGTCGGAGAACAGTTCCTCAATTTCTTGACTTATGTAGTCTATGTCCTCTCCTTCCTCCTCTCAGGTCGGTTCATTCACTGATGGGTTGGGTTCGGGGTCGATTGGAATGATAGATGTGGTCCGACTTGCGACAACTTCAGCTTCTTTTTCAAGTTTTCTCTCAAATGTCGAAGTCGCAATTACAAAAGTCCTTGTCCTTTGGAGTATTTGGCCAAGTTGTGGAGCGGTTAGTCTAGATCCACCGGCTTCAAACAAGGGGGCTTTGGTGGTGAGCTTTTGAGCCGACGTGAGTAACTCAGGCAATTTTTCAATGTATGCCTGGAGGTCTCTATCACGGTTGAACTTTTCCTTCACGGTCTCCACCATAGAATTTTTGCATATGTCGAGTGGGCTTATGGAAGGCTGTTCTAGAATTAGCTCTTGTGTGATTTTGGTCAGAGACGGGGGTGGAGGTGTAGACACAAAATCCACAACATTTTTAGCCGTCGAAGTGTTTGTGCTCTTCGCCCTCTTTGGTCGACCTTGTTGTGCCCCTGCTTCGACAAATATTTGGAACTGTGTTTCCACCAACACTTTGTTTGCTGTGGCATCTTCTATAATGTCACATTTTGTGGTTGCCGGTTCTTCCTCATCTTCTGAAGACTCTAGAATGATAAGCTTGAGCTTACCTTTCCCTTGCTCCTATTCCTGTGTTTTCTTCCTTTTTCTTGAGGCTGCTATCTCGTTCGATAATTTGGTTATGTTTTCTTTGGTGACAACATACTCTGGATCTTCAGTTTCTATTTCTCCCCCCTGTCTTCAGTCGAGACAAGGATTTCTTCAGCTAGCTTGGTTACCAGCTGTTATGTTTGTGTCTCTTCCCTTTGTGTTGTCGAAGGTTTGGTTACAATTTGTAGTCAGTCGGTGCCTTCGAAAGGTGTCTCCTCCAACACAAATGTGCTGATGTATAGGTTGATCTTGTAATCTTCCTCCTTCTCCTGGTATGTTAATGACTCCTCTATTGAGAAATTTATTTCTTTTTCCCTTGCTGGTATCGAAAGTTTTGAACCTACCTGTTGGGCTAGCTCTCGAAAAATCTCTTTGACTGTCAGGTAATAGTTGAGAGATATCGCCTTTTCCTTGGCGCCTTGCATGTACCATACTGCGATATGGTTGAGTTCTAACTAGATGTTGGTGTTTTTGGGCAGACTTCATCGGATGTTCTGGGGAACCCTCCATCTGGTCGTGCGAACTTTCAACTATTGAAACTAGTTTTCAAACAACACTTTTTCGTTTGCAAGTTATTTTAATGTTCCACTCTTGGGGAACGGTTTGAATCTCCACATATGAAATATTGTCAGTTCATGGAATTGCTTATCCCCGATAGAACACAAGGAGTACATTACTATCCATAACATTAAGGATGGAAACCTGATATTTCCTCCTGACTCCTGACATTTTTTGCAGATGCCTTTGAGCATGTCGGCGACATACTCAGCCCGTCTATATATCTTTCTTGTGTGGGAAATGTTATCCATTGCCTCCAACATATCTAGTTTGAGGTTGCTTCCTTGACCTGTCAGTGTAAGTGCAGTGGCTATGATTTTGGCCACTATTTGCGGTGTCCAAGTTTGTATTTGGCTAATCATTAGCCCTTTGGATTTTTTTCCTGATGCTGATCCTGTTAACTCTTCTACCAACCCTTCCTTGATCCCGAATAGTACTAGTTCTCCTTGGTTTGATAGCCCAGTAAATTTGGAAATTACTTCCCCAGATATTTCAACCAGTCAATCGAAGTAAAATATACCATTATGATACCGGCTTATGATAAATTTCACTGTTGTTTCCTTCGTTCCTCCAAAGTTGGCCATGATCGGCACATTGATGTAGTTTACGATGGTACTATGGTTGATTTTCTCTGCAGATTGTGTAGGCCTTTTGTCGACATAATCCCACTCTTTAATCTCGACCCATAGTTTCTCCCATGAGCTCTCCTGAACCTTGGCATTCTTGATGAGTTTGAGTCTCCTCATCAACAGCGTATCCGCGGTCTGTAGTTCTTTAGCCTTCGCTTAAGCTCTGGTTTGTTTAGGTGCCATCTTGTTGGTCTGTTAGTCAATTTTGCTTCAGTGTTCTTGGTTTTCAGTCGGATGATTGCTAATTTTCTCTCTATGTTTGAAATGCTATAAATGATCCTTTGGTGGTTCAGTATTTATAGTTGATACGCTTGACGTTTTTTGTCAATGGGTATATTAATGGTGGACATGATGGTCCAGCATGAACACTTGAGTTTGCGTTAATGGTGATTTGATTTTGTCGTCCGTAGTCATGAAGGCGGGATGGGACATCTGAGGTCGTTGGTCAATGTCGATTATGTGAACGGTCGATGGTGTTATGTCGGTTGTCGTGGTGGTGGTTTCCTGTCGATTGTACAAATGCTTTGATCTGTTTTGCAGTTTTGACCAGATTCTCATTTTGGGGTTCAAAGTTGAAATCTTTGATAAAATTTTCTTTAAGTTCATGCCATAGAAATGTTTCACCCCAAGCTTCTTCCATCTTGTACCATTTGTTTGGTAAGTTGATGAGTGTTAATGGAAATAAGTGTGGCCATGTACGTTCATCCTTATATCCCAGTCTTCTCCATTCTTTTTCACATATCTTTATATGGTTTTCTGGATCTCGTCCTTGGGTAAATATAGGTATTTGATCCTGGTTGGTTAACTTCTTTCCTCCAAATCTTTCTATAAAATAAGTCGAATTTGTTGTCCATGTATGTAGTATTGACTAATGGGTATCCCACCATTTAGCAACTTGTCCTGTAAAAGTTTCTACTAAACTTTGTAGTCGGCCATGTTCACCGATGTTCCTAGATACTTGCTCTACATGCATAACTAGTGATTCTCTTTCTTTATACCTTGGGATTTTTGTGGTTTTATATTTGTTGGTTGCAAGGTAGGATATTCCCTAATTTTCTTCTCAAATATTTTTGGGACACTGGACACCACAAAGCATTGTTTGACTGGTTTCTTCTGTACTTTTTGAATGGTCCAGCATCCTCTTGCTTTTGTTTCATAGTTTTCAACCTCCCAATCATATAGTTCTGCATCTGAATTGTATCCTACCAAGTCTTGGTTTCCTAAGTAAAGTTCACCATATGTATTAGGTTATGTGTAATCTTCATTATTCTGTATCTGATATAGTTGTCGGATGTCAACTTCTTCATCGATTGGTTCTATCCAAGGTTCTCCTTGGGATGGATGAATAGGTACTATGACTTTTTGTCCATTCCCATTTAATTTTGTTCTTTCTTTGTCCAAGGATATCGAGGCTTTCATTTTTCTCCCCCAAGGTCGACCTACTAACGCTGGGAAGGAACTGGATCCTTCCTTAGGGTCAATAATTTTGAAGTCGACTTTAGTCGATATACCTTTTATCATTGTGTCGACATTTTCTAAACTCCAATAGGTTCAATTAGGCCTTGATCGGCCAGTTTCAGGTATATGTTTGATTCATATAATCGAGGTCTACCTAACTGTTCCCATGTGTCTCGAGTCATAATATTTACCTGTGATCCGAAATCGAGTACAACTTGTCGGACATGGTATCCTTCAATTTCCAGGTCGACAAGTGGGTTGACATCACTTTTATCTTTTTGGTTTAAGCTGCAAATATTCTTTGTTTGTTTTTTGGTGTTTTTGTTGTGTTTTATTTTATACAGTAAGTCGATGAATTGCGATACTATTTTATCTTTTTGTACCAAATGTATTAGCTCTTTTACCGTGTCCTGTTGATTATCATCTTCTTCTTCCTATCGAGCAAATTCTCTAAATATATTTGTTGCATCTTTAGATATTTGTTTTTCTTTAACTGGGTCAGGATAAACATTTTTTTCTTTTATCTTGCTTATTTGGGGGTTATCATTCCTAGTTTTCATCCCTTGTCGGGTTACGATATGTAAATTATTTGTATTGATAATTTCATGTTTTTGCACACACGACAAGACATTAACATTTTTCTTTTTATTTATCTTTTCAAGCATAGTAGGGAAATCATCTAATGAGTGGTCCCCTACTCCACAACTAGTACAGAATTTTAGGTCAGTCTTGTCCTTGTATGGATAGTCTGCATGTCAGTGTCCTTCCTTGTAACATGTGAAACATTGGATGGGCCGACGTGGTCAGTTGTCTCGATTCCCAGAGAATCGACCTTGACTTCCATAGCCTCCACGTCGGTTGTCAAACCGGTGTTCGTACCGACAACCTTCGTACCTTTGATTATTTTGGTCGTTTTGTTCATTGTTCTGTGCAACTGCGTTAGTCTGATACATTGCCTGATAATTTTGTCGATTCTTTAGATTCAGGTGGCAGCCGAAGGTGTTGTGATTTTTAGTTTCACAGATTGCACACCATGATGCTTTTCCATTCTTCATGTTGAATGGGAAATATTTTGTGGTATGCTCTCCATGCTCCTGGAATATGTCGCAGAAACATTTTGTTTGCACAAATCGAACATCTTATCGGCTAATATCTTGTCGGTAGTTGTATTTTGAATGTCCAGACGTCAAGCACTTCGTGCACCAAATATCCTGACTCTTAAGGTTTAGCTCTTTTAGAGATTTCTGTGCGATCTCAAGTTGTTCCTCCAGTTTGTGATCTGTGGAGTATGCTGGAATGTCTTTATCCATTTCTACTTGTAGATATTTCGTGAGCGCATCTTCATAACTTTTGAATGTCTCCTGACTGATGTGTCGATGAATCTTCTGTGACAGACCTGCAAGAAACCACTGGATTAATAGTTGCTCATCAATGAAATAATCCAGCTAGCTGAGAAGGTATTTCCAGCGTTTATTGTAATCATGGACAGTTTCTCCTAGATTTTGTGATGTTGTGTTTAATTTCTTTGCTGCCAGATTTTTTGCATCTGGAGTTTTAAAGAATGATAGAAATTGTGCTTTGACTTCAGCTTTAGTTGCTCGGGGAGTTCTCTCAGAAAAGGTCATATACCATGTTAATGCCCTTTTCCTACAGGCACCAGCGAACTGCGCCATCTATTTGTCTTCATCCGTAACTTGGTTTTCCTCCCATGTCAACTCATAGATGAACCAATGTCGTTTAGGGTCCTCGTCGCCCTCATATAGAGGGATGTGCACTGTCCCGTGACCCATTTCGGAGTCACTATCACCATCTTCCTTAGGAGGTGGCAGTGGTGGGGGTGGTGGTGGGGATAGTGGGTTATTTTGTTTATTCTTCTGTGTAGAACTATTGTCGACAAAACTCTCGTTTTCGTCGGTCGTCTTAGTTGGCGTTTCTTCTCCGACAAGCAGTCGGTCGGGGTCGACTTCTCCTGTCGATGTCCAACTGAAATTATTTGTCTGTAGCTCCAAATTTTCTATATCTTCCAAAGCTGTATTTGACAGGGGGGGGTGCTCCTTCGTGTGTCGAGTAAAGTGAGTGGATAATTTGGTTGGAGGGTAACGCTTGAAGCGTGACCCAATTTCCTTCTTCTAGTTGACGGATAATTAGATGATTATCATCATTTATTTCATCGTCTAGTTGGCTCCAAATACCAAAGTCACCAGCTCCTAGTCTGAGGTCCTCTTCGACAATGGTTTGTATCCTGGTACTCAGATTCCTCAAAGATAGAGGTCTTACCTCCTGGGGGACTTCTAATTGGAGAGCTTCTTGTTGCTCTATCCACAAATAATATTCCATAAGGGACATTCTTCTTCCACGCCTTCCTCATGTCGGTCATGACCCAACTCTGGTGAATTTATCTCTTGGTCTATCACCCTAGTGCTCATTCCTCTTTGCAGCACTATGGCTCTTTCTCTTCTCTCTTCCCTTCTTTGTAGCCTCTTCTCCCTCTCGATTTTCTGAAAGTCCGACGTACCTTTATGTGACACCGTCCTTTTGATTTCCTTTTTAGGTCAACTTTTCATTACTGGTGAATGGTTGCTCTTTAGTCAACTAGAATCCTCTCCACTTTACCCCGACATACGACCCGCTACCCCCCCATTTCCTACCCGACGCTTTAGAAAGCCCGAATAGTTCTATTCACTTGCTTAGGAAGTATTCCCACTCCCTTTTGACAATGAATTTTTCCCACTTATTTTGTTTCTCCACCCAGTTAGTATTTTGTGGTGGTTTGCGTAGTAATGGAAGAGGTTCAATGATATGACCTACTCCTTTCTCGATCAGAAATTTGAACAGAAAGGTTGGTAAGGAACACAAGAATTGTTCGGTGAGGTCTGTGTAGAATTTCTTCTGGATAGTTTCCACCGGCATTCTTTCCTCTATGGCTTGCTCCTCGCAGAATTCATCGACGATCTTTTCGAACCACTCCGACAGTTTTGTTATCCCCCCTTGAATCAGTTTGTCTAGCAGCTATTGGTCTTTAATCGCTTCCGGCTTTTTCATTCAGGAGTTTCTTGAAAAGTTGGGGCATTGATTCTACAAAATTCTCTTGAGACTCGATAAAGAACATTTCTTTTGCTTGAGCAGTCATTAATTTGTTTCTTCATGCGTAATTTTGCAAGTAGTTTTCTATTTTACACTCCCACCAGTATTTAATCTCTTGTTCTGATATCATTTGCTTGTATACATCTCAGACATGTACTACCGGCAACGGAACCAATGTTGTAATCTCACAGATCACATAGGGTTACCAATAATACACTTTAATACAGACATACATAACAGAGACAAGAGACAAGAACAAGTAAGTAGAATAACAGATTATATTATAGTGAAAGGGTCCATACAATACAAAGAACTGAACCGAATTCTCATCTGGCTCATCAGCCTAATATATATGAATTACAAATAGTTACAAATAAATACCTTTCAATTCGGTGAACCGACACGTCCTTATGTGGCTGACCTAACCTCTAATTAGTCGGCTGATCGACATAGTCGGCTGATCGACTTAGTCGGTTGAACGACTAAGTCGACTACCATTCAAGTCGGCTTACCGACTTGCTCCTCCAACAATATGATTTGGTTATGAATTTTTATAAAATGGAAAATCCTTAAACTTCTCCACATAAAATATTGATGCTGATAAATGAGGGATTCTTCAAGAAGACTGAAGACTAACTTTATTTAGAGAGTTTCTCTTAAGAAGCTAATCACTCATTGTAAACTTTACAATCGAAAAACATTGGAACATGTTCATGGATAAAGAGAAGTGCACTTGAGTATTGAAGTAAAAATAGCTGCAAGGTCACTAATCAATTGAAGTAAACATGAACCAAGATCATGAGCTCTATGCTCACTATGGAAATCTATAAATGACCATGTACTATAAATTTGTAAAAGATAATCATCATACGACTAAAGGAACCTTGGTAAGAACTTACTCTTTTAAAAACATTGATTATGTTATGATGAAAGGTCATTATGGCCTTAGTTATAAATATTGTCATAGATTCAGAACAATGAAAGAAAAATTACTTTACCTCTTCGGAGACTTGCAGCTTAAATAATCTTTTCTTATACTAGCATCTTAACATGCTAGGAAAGTAGTTTTCTTGACATAATTTAAAATAAACACCTACGTGATCTTATGCTTACCTACTAAACCTGTAAGAACCAACCGTCCATTTGAGTTAGCAGAACGCTAAGTAATCCCTGATCTCAAACAAGATTTCTCACCTACTTGATAAAATTAAATCATCAGTATATCTAGCAGCAACTAAATGCAAGTCCTCTTTCTAACTCAGTTGAAAATTAAAGTTGTTAAGTCAGTAATAAAATTAACACAGGTGTTTAAGATTTCATCCTTCATGTTCATATTTCTTTTATTGAAGCAAAACCTTAACTTTTGTTAAACTGTTTCATTTTCCCCTAACCGCTAGTAGTTACTAAGCTATGAATTAAGACATTTTATGTCATTTAAAAAAAAATTAAATTTTTACGAAATTTTGGGTTATTACATCTTTGGTGTGTCCATCTGCACGATATCGAGTGCACCAAATACCTTCGTGATTCTGATTCTCTTTCCACTTCTTAATGTCTTGTAACTGAAGTGTTAAGTTCGCCATCTATGCCTGAATCTAGTTCATGCCAGTTGTGCTTTCTCCAATATGTGAAGCCTCCAACTTCATTGTGATCTCCAGATCCTCGCTCTGTGTCACAATCTTCTGCTGCATTAGCGGTTGCCGGATATGAGATACCAACAATGCGTTAAATCATTCTTTGTGTTGAACATTCCTCATATCGAAATTGACTCTTTCCATCAGTGTCTTAAATATTTGGTCGAAGTTCCAAACAGTTTCATTAGGAAATTGCTTAATCTCCTTTAACTCTGTAATATATTGCGCTTCAGATTTGGGCTTTTTCAATTATTCAATTAGTCCTTTCCTGACTTCATCCAATGTTTTTGTAGGGGTCCCCGTAGGAACTTGTATAAATTTCATGTACCAATCTAGCTCACGACCTCGAAGAGTGGTCGCCAATTGACCCTTCTTGACATCATCATCAGTAGTCTATCTGACAGTCCACACTTCCTCGCATAGAAACCAGTACTACTCAAGATCGTCGGTCTCATTTCCATGGAACAAAGGTAACTTTGTGTCGTCACCTACCATCATAGGCCTTCTTTTTATAGACGCTTCTCTACTACTAGAATGTTGTTGGCACCTTGGATAGGTCAATGCGGAACTTGTGTGTCTTTCTGAATGCAGAGTAGTGCGCGGAGGTGTGGGCACGTTGCTACTAGGATTTGATATTGTCTCTATCCTAGGAGTATCCTAGGCCTGGTCATACTCTTCGTCATTGTAGGGTCACTTCGTCCCATGTGGTCTTCCTTCATGGTATTGCATTTCAATCGCAGCAGGACCTTCTCCCATCCTCTTCCTCTTATCTTGTTGAAACCTTGCTCCTCCCCTCGTAAGACCACTTTCTTCCTCGGCTTCCCTCATAGTCTCGTCGAAACTTGCACCCATCTACCCCTTATATTTCCATTCATCTTACCCCTTTCGGCGCAGTATCCATAGCCTCCACACACCGGAGTTCTACTACTCAAGGTGCATCTTCAATATGCCCTTTTCACAGACAAGCATCTTAATTGATAATTGCAGAGACAAAAGGAACCTACCTTGTGGTTCATTGAGAAATTCCCTTTATGCTTCATTGTAGGACATGGCAGTGTTGACTACAAACTTAGTGATATACCCTTCCAGGATACTATGCAGCCAGAACTCAACAGCTTTCGATGCCTTGTTGTCAGTTTCCTGCAACTCTTGGATCAGTTCAGGGGTCTAGGATGTTGGATCGCCTCCCTAGAAATTTGTCTTGCAATAGGTGAATCATGCCAAACACTTGTATAATATGATGGAAAATTCAGAGAAAAATTATTCGTGATGACCGTCATGTATGTATCTCACCAACCACTTATCCATTGTCAGTCCATGGTTTTGATTTTCTACCTTAGAAATTCTCATAGCTTCTGGTCAAACCAATCTTGAATTTTCAGTCTCATTATATTCCACATATCCTCCTCTCAGTTGCGACAAGGTCCTGACAACGGAACCATTTGTTGGCGCAAACCTAGCCAGTAAACCAGTTGACAGGGGTGTTGGTTTATTGGTCAATACTAAGAGGGGGGGTGAATCAGTAACGGTTATCTTTTTACTAATATAACCACTTTTTAAATCTATCATTAAAAACACATAACAACAAGAATACACATAACACAATTTTAATGTGGAATCCCAATAGGTTAAACCACCAATACGTCCTATTATTGCAAAATTGTTATTTACAAATAGTTTTTTTGGCTGCTACAGACAAGGATGGTATTACACCCTATTTACCAGCAACTACTAGAAGGAGGCTACGACCCCCTGATTTATCAGCTACTACTAAAACTATGCTACGACACGCTATTTACCAGCTACCACTAGAAGGAGGCTACGACCCCCTAGTTTATCAGCTGCTACTGAAAGGATGCTACGACACACTATTTACCAGCAACCACTGGAAGGAGGCTATGACCCCCTGGTTTATCAGCTGCTACTGAAAGGATGCTATGACACCCTATTTTGTCAGCTACGACTAACAATATTCTCCTACACCCTATTTACCAGCTTCTACTAGAAGGAGGTGACAACCCCTTGCAGACCTATTTCATTCCCTAGCACCACCCTAATATGTTTTCTGTAATATGCTAGATTTCTTTTCCCTTTATTTATGTCACACCCACTGGTCTCTGTTTCTAACTTTATGATGTCGACATAGAGACACTTTCTCTCACTCATACTTTTGCGTATAGGTATCTTCAGGTTTCCTGCAGATGTATTGTTCTGGAAACACACCCTTTCACAAACATTCCCTTTCAAATATGATAATCACACTTATCATAATTCTGTTTATGAATTTAATTAATTAATTAATTAATCAATACAACTCTTTAGAACATCTTCTAGTATGCTTTATCTTTTACTAGCGGGAATCCTCTTTCCCAAAAATGCGGGTTTCTTCTCCATGGTTTCTCTTCAAGCCTATGGACTTCCTCAAACCCTTTACAGTCATTTACAATCTCCTGAGATCTTCCTTTCAACCTCATCTGGGAATCCTTAAGCATTTGTGGGAATATCCTAAGCTCATATATAATTGATTTATAATTTAACCCTTCAATCACGTTCTTTCATACTCTCTATTTTCTTTCTGCGATATCATCTTCCAGCTTTAATCAAATCCATTGATCCTATTTATAAGTCTCTCTGGACCGTCGGTCTAACGCATATATTTCCTCCTTGAAATTGTATTTCTGCACCATGGTTTCCTCATAAACGATTCCCCACTGTTGATCTTCTTTGGCCGTTTTCCTGACCGTTGATCTGAGGTAAGATGTGGATTGCAGAATTAGGGTTTATGACTTTTCCAAAATGTCTTTTCGCTATTTTTGCAGTTGTCTTTTCGTACCAATTGTTCCACACCCTTGATCTCCTGCGGGCTTTGCCGTGACTGTTGATTTGAGATAAGATGTGGATTGCGGGATGTGGAAATGTAACATTTCCTCAAATTGTATCTTGAATTTTCGCAAGCTTGTTTCTCCAAGATTCTTTTTGCAAGCTCCTTTCAGTAAGCTTCTTTTTGCAAGATCCTTTCCGCAAGCTTCTTTCCGCAATTTTTCTTCCGCACTGTCGATCTTTTGAAAAGACTTTCCTGACCTTCAATCTTCCGGATTGCGGGTTGCGGATTGAGGTTTCATAGAATCTTTAAACTTTATTTCCATAATTCCCTTTCCATATTTTTCCTTCCGCACCGTCGATATCTTTTAGCGAAACTAATTTTAGTTGTCTGATCTTGATCTTTTGCATAACTTTGTATTTTCTGCCTAATTGTCGAAATTAATCCTTAATCGTTGGATCTGGTGTGGGACTAATATAAGCTGTTTGATATTTATTATTGTGGAACCGATCCTTAATCGTTGGATCTCGTGCAGAATGCTTCCTGACCGTTGATTTTAGGTCGAATGCATATCTCACCATGACTTTGCAGATCTGCATGATTTCTTTGCGAAAATACTCTACAACTGTTTCTAACAGTTTTGAAGACTTATATACACAGATAATTTCATCATGCTGCTGATTATAAGGAATTTATAAACACTCTCGCAGATATAGTTTCTATGAAGAATTTATAAACACTGTCGCAGATACAGTTTCTTTGTTCTTCGATTGTTACATATACTATATCTCCTGTTCATTTCACTATTCTACAGTTACACTCTTCATTTGTCTAACCATATTAATCATTCATACTACATCTCTACTTCCACTCGACTTATGTTCTTTGTTTCATTAACCATTGTTTACATCATATTGTCGACATTGTCTTCGAAGTCTTCAAATCAGTCATTCATGTTGTCTTATCATCCATGTCCATCTCATCCATTGCATTTTTTTATAAATGAACTTTTATGACATCATCATTAGGACACCATCATATTCCATCTCATCATTTGTGTCATGCCACATCCTCAACTATGCCATGCCATGCCATCACTACCTTAGTCTTTCACTGAGTTTGTCCTTCCATCATATCCACTGGTTATTCCTTTATCATTCGTGAACACCTTTGACATCAATGACAATGATATACTCAACAATATTCCCCTTTGGCATTGATGGCAACCTCTAAACATTCTCCCCCTTTGACAACAATGACAAAGGATAACCTAATATGCCAATGTTGTACCTATTTTGACATAGGATTTCATGTCTTTCTACTTTCTGACAACTCCTCCTATCATCATATCTCCCCTTTAACTGAACTTGGTTATTTAACCAATGTATTATCATTTATCTTAACATTTCTTGTTCTTCAATGATAGCTTAACTGATAGATCCATGGAATCCCCCTGTCTTTGTACTTCCTCTCCTTTGTCAACATTTTTGTGACAGAGTTTACACTCAGCATTTTTTTCACACTCTTCCATTTTTTGTCTAGGATACATGTTTTTTTTCTAAACTTTGTTCCTGCTGCCATATCTAATGGTCTATCATTCCTGTAAATTAATTGGATTCCGCTTTTATCATAACTCCTTAAGCCTGTGCATTTAGATATTCATATAAAAACCTAGCATATACTACTGGATTCTTTTGGATTTAGATCTGTATTATCAACTATCCAGAGACCCATAAATTCAGATCCCCAACACAGAGATTACTTCAGTTTATTACATAATTTCTCTGGTCTCACTATCTCAGACACAAAGACTCATAAACTCAACATTTTCCTTTGTCAATGCTGAACTCATCCTGCTACCTTATCAATAGACTAATTTTTTTTATTTTTTAGACTTGAGTTTTCTTCTACTGTAAACAATTTTTATGTGTTGTGACTTCAAATACTAAGTGAACATAATCATATTTATCTTCTATTTGATTGCAAACATCATGGTCTTCATGACTCTCACATTTTTTTGTGCTAACATTACTTCACATTTTTTTTTCTTACATTACTTCATATTTTCTTCTTATGACATCCATACACCAACATTGATCACCCATCATCTTTGAAGAGGATAGCCTTCAATATACTTCAACATTAGACACCAATTCAGTTTTTTCTTAGATACCAATTGTAATTTTCTGACTTTAACACCCCTGAGTATAAGATCCCTTCTAATTTTATTTTCAAGGTTTTCTTTAAATCACGAGAGACGTTTTTTAGAAAAGGATCCCATAGTCATCACTACATCCTTCTTCATCACGTTCATCTTTATCGATGCATTATTTTATATCTCCATATTGCTTTTCGTCATAAAGGATTATGTCTTTATTTATTCCTCTATTATTCTCATTGTTATCTTTGGAGACCTCACTGCTGTTTGAAATATTTATTTCTTCTACATCGTTGGAGTCTTCCTTTCTTCTCCACATCTTTTCATGAGGTATGGTTGCATCAGTATTCCTTGTAGGAGTCTTCAGTCTACAATCTTGCCACATGTCCATGGTTATTACACTTATAACATTCTATGTCATATGTTTGGAGTAGTGTAAGAAGATTTTATTTTCCTTTTATTTATTACTTCATGGCTTCTTCTTGTATTCAGAAACCTTTCTTTCAGTTCTGCAATTTAAGGCTTTATGAACGAAATTATTACAAGAATAGTAGTGACCTAAAAATATATATAGATACCTATATGGTCTTTTGGGTGCTATATTGTTTCTATTTTTATTCTGAGAAATTAAACATGCTTTCTTGCTTCCTTCCCTTTTAGTTGGAGTCTTTAGTACTTCGGCATAGCTTTTCTTACTTCCTTCTTGATTGGTGATAGGAAAATTCTCTAGATTCTTCTTTTTAACGATACCAAAACTAGACCTATCACTTGATGGTCTTTGGATACTCAGAATGTCATCTAGAATTCTTGAGTTATTCTCAAATTTTGATTTGACATAATCTTCATCCAGCTTTCTCTTTTGCAAGATTTTCAGACTCCTATATTCTTCTTTTGAGTTGTAGATTTAGGTCTTCCTCAACCTTTTTGGCGTATAGAAGTTGAGATTTGAACTAGCTGATGATAAGATTTGACTGTCTATTCTTTTTCCTACATTTCTCAAGTTCTTCAAGGGTGCTAACAAGTTCAGCTCTTAGGTCTACTTCTCCTTCTACATATGAGTCACTATTTGATTCCTGAGTATCAAGGCCCATAAATAACACTTCAGTTTCTTCAACTTCACTTTCATTTGAATCTTCATTGTCTTCCATGGTGTAAACAATCTTCTTTTACCCATAAGGTTTTTCCTTGTTCCCTGGTTTACCCTGTTTGAATTTTGAAGTTTCCTTTTCTTCATTTGCATATCTTCTAAAAAATTTCATTCTGAGAGAACAAACACAATTATGATGACTGGACTTTATTTCCTTATGATTCTTTTGCTGCCTGGATATGTCTTTTGAAACATCATCTTGAGTGATGGAGCTTGATTCTTTAATGACACCATATCC
The DNA here is from genome assembly GCA_001517045.1 of Pseudotsuga menziesii. Classification (NCBI taxonomy): domain Eukaryota; kingdom Viridiplantae; phylum Streptophyta; class Pinopsida; order Pinales; family Pinaceae; genus Pseudotsuga; species Pseudotsuga menziesii. Next base: position 606,028 of record LPNX010779530.1, read on the forward strand.
AAGGGCTGTTTTATCCCTGGGGAATCTTTGTAAGTTAAGGATTTTATTAAGTGCTTCAATACTTTCCTTGAACTTCTCACTAACATTCAACTGATATTTTAGCTTCTTTACATCTTCCTTGAATTTAAGAACTTTTTGTTTTAAGCTCTCAAACTCTTCTTTGTTGACCAACATTTTTTGTCTTGAATTGTGCAGCTTTTCTTGGAGGGTCTTGACTTCCTCTTATTTTGACTTCTGCTCTTCTTGATACTTCGACAATTTTTCTTTCAAATAATTATTCTTTATCCTGCTCTTTCTCAATTCTTCAAGGGAACTTATGAGTTTTTCCTTTAGGTCCACCTCTCCTTACATATTTGAATTTACTGTCCTTATGAATAGATTTTATTCATCTCCACTATCAACCTCGAGGATAGCAGGTTTTGCTTCTCCCTTTTGTTCAACCGAGCAAAGTTTCTCCAATTTAACCCAAAGCTCTTTAGCTGAGATACATTGTCCTATATTCTCTTTAACATCATCAGTTAATCCATCAAGGATTGAATCCATTTCCATTGAGTTACTTTTCTTGGATTTCTTTTGAGCTGGAGTCCTTATCCTCTTTGGTGGGAAGTAATCAGTGATCACTGAATTCCATACATCATGTCCCAATTCCTTCAGATAAATTTTCATTCTTGTACTCCAAAATATGTATTCTTCTTTTCCAATTATTGGAGATCCATTTACTGTGTAAATCTCTTCTTGTTGATCCATAGTGGTTTTAATGGGATCTTCTTTCCAGTGGTTAAACTATAGTGAAGGAACCCGCTCTGATACCAATTGTTGGTTTATAGGTCAATACTATGAGGGGGGTGAATCATTGTTGTTGTATTTTTACTAATTTAACCACTTTTTAAATATATCATTAAAAAAACATAACAACAAGAATACACTGAACACAATTTTAACGTGGAATCCGAATAGTGTATACCACTAATACGTCCTATTACTGCAAAATTGTTATTTACAAATAGTCTTTCCTACTTCTATAGACCAGAAACTACTAGAAGGAGGATATGACCCCTTGGTTTATCAACTACTACTGAAAGGATGTTACGACATCCTATTTACCAACTACCACTGGAAGGAGGCTACGACCCCCTGGTTTATCAGCTGTTACTGAAAGAATGCTACAACACCATATTTACCAGCAACCACTGGAAGGAGGCTACGACCCCCTGGTTTATCAACTTCTACTGAAAGGATGCTATGACACCTTGTTCTTTTAGCTATGACTGATAGGATGCTCCTACACCCGATTTAGCAACTTTTGCTAGAAGGAGGAAACAACCCCCTACAGGCCTGTTTCTTACCTAGCTCCACCCTGCCACCCTAATATGTTTTCTGTAAAATGCTATATTTTTTTTACCTTCATTCTCTATCACACCCACTGGTCTCTGTTTCTAATTTTATGATGTCGACACAGAGACACTTTCTGTCACTCATACTTCTATGTATAGGTAGCTTCACGTTTCTTGCAGATGTATTGTTTTGGAAACACACCCTTTCATAAACATTCCTTTTCAAATCTAATAATCACACTTATCATAATTTTGTTTATGAATTTAATTAATTAATCAATACAACTATTTAGAACATCTTTTAGTATGATTTATCTTTTACTCATTGGCATCCTCCTTCCCAAAAACACAGGTTTCTTCTCCATGGTTTCTCTTCAAGCATGTGGACTTTCTCAAACCCACTGCAGTCATTTACAATCTCCCGAGAGCTTCCTTTCAACCCCAGCTGGGAATCCTTAAGCTTTTGTGGGCATATCCTAAGCTCATGTTTAATCGATTTAGATTTTAACCCTTCAGTCGCGTTCTTTATTACTCTCTACTTTCTTTCCATAGGATCATCTTCCAGCTTTAATCAGATCCATTGATCCTATTTCTAAGTCTCTCCAAGTTGTCGATCTAACGCATATATTTCCTCCTTGAAATCATATTTCTACACCATAGTTTCCTCATCAACGATTCCCCACCGTTGATCTTCATCGGGCATTTTCTTGACCATTGATCTGAGCTAATATGTGAATTGTGGAATGCGGGTTTGTTACTTTTCCAAAATGTCTTTTCCCGATTTCTGCAATTCTCTTTCCGCACCAATCATTTCGCATCGTTAATCTCCTGTGGGCTCTTCCGTGACCGTTGATCTGAGATAAGATGCAGATTGTCGGATGCGTAAATGTAACATTTTCTCAAATCGTATCTCGAATTTCCGCAAGATCCTTTCCAAAATCTCCTTTTTGCAAGCTCCTTTCTGCAAGCTCCTTTCCACAAGCTTCTTTCCACAAGCTCATTTTCACAAGCTTCTTTCCATAAGCTTCTTTCCGCAATTTTTCTTCCACACCGTCAATATTTTGCAGAGACTTTCCCGACCTTCGATCTTTCGGATTGCGAGTTCATAGAATATTTAAACGTTATTTCCATAATTCTCTTTCTACATTTTTCCTTCCACAACATCGATCTCTTTTAACGGAACTAATCTTAACCGTCTGATCTTGATCTTTTGGGGAACTTTGGATTTTCCACCTAACTGTCGGAATTAATCCTTAACCGTCAGATCTAGTGCAAGACTAATATAAGCCGTCCGATCTTGATTTTTGTGAAACTAATCCTTAATCATCGGATCTCATGCAGGATGCTTTCTGACCGTCAATTTTAGATCGAATGTGGTTCTCACCATGAATTTGTGAATCTACACAATTTCTTTGCAAAAATCCTCTGCAACTGTTTCTAACAGTTTTGAATATTTATATACATAGATATTTTCATCATGTTGTTGATTATAAGGAATTTATAAACACTCTCGCAAATATAGTTTCTCTAAAGAATTTATAAACACTCTCGCAGATATAGTTTCTTTGTTCTTCGATTGTTACATATACTCTATCTCTCATTCATTTCGCTCTTCTACAATTCCACTCTTCATTTGTCTAACCATATTTTTCATTGATACCACATCTCTACTTCCACTCGACCTCTGTTCTTGTTTCATTAACCATTGTTTATATCATACTGTCGACGTTGTCTTGGAAGTCTTCAGATCAGTCATTCATGTTGTCTTATCATCCATGTCCATCTCATCCATTGCATTTGTTTATAAATGGACTTTTATGACATCATCATTAGGACACCATCATATTCCATGTCATCATATGTGTCATGCCACATCCTCAACTATGCCATGTCATTCCATCACTACCTTAGTCTTTCACTGAGTTTGTCTTGCCATCATATCCATTGGTTATTCCTTTGTCATTTGTGAACACCTTTGACATCAATGACAACTATATAATCAACAAGGGGTTCCCACTCTATCAATGCTCAACTCACCGCAACCTCCTTGGGCATTATCCCAGACAGGTTTTATCCTTCTTGGCAACACTTGTGAAGTAGATGAAGTCTCACCTGAGATGTTTGAGGGAGAGCTGACAGAACCAAGTTTTCATAGAATAGAGGAGGACTATGTGTATCGAAAATTCATCAACTTATCTAATGGATTTGAACATTTACTCAACCATTAACAGGATCATTCATCATTTGCACATAAGTATGCTAGTGTGGTTATGAATGAATGATGTGACTGATAATGAGCATCGCATCATAGATCCATCATCGGATTGCAGAAACAGTAAGACAGAAAAAGATAAAAGAAACAACAATTCAGATCAAATTTTGTCTTTTCATTATACTTTTGCGCAACAATCCATAGATTCAAAACATTCCACAATTCAACAAGTTCACTTAGCTGCTAATATCTATCTCCGTATCAATCTCCCTCGTCTGTCTACATTTACAATTTGGCTTTTGTTTATAGGATTGCGCCTTTACATTCAAGGTACACTTCTAACTAACTCTTAACCAATTCTTAACTGAATCTACAAAATAATGATCAATATCCATAAAATATTGTCCAAAGTACAAAAAGGTGACAAAATATACAAAATATTGTATTCTCTGCTTGCGCGCTGGTCTTCCTCTTGCATGGTGTCTTTTGAGCTTGCATAGAATCTGCTATGTTGCGCAAGTTATGTGTCCAAAACCCCTACCAACAAACCCACACTGAGTCATGGGAGTCCCACCATCAGTTCACCCTAGTCTGTATTGAGTTATGATCTTATCGACATCAATTAGTTCATCTCCAATTATCGTAGTGCCAAGTTTGCATGATTTAAGGATGTTAGGTGTCTTTTCTCACCTACCTTGATTAGTCAACTGACTGTGAAATTATTAGTTATCCGGAATTACACTAATGAGTCTCCAATAGCGATTTTCCCATGGTTAGTGATCTCTAGGGCCACTCCAAGTCATGTAATTCAAATCACACATAGTGGATTCGAATTCTCGTCATTGTATCATTGTTGTATCACATACGTATTAATGATAATCAAATTATGTGTTGATGAAATTGTCACTGATGCCAACATGGACTTGCAGTGGCCCCACGGGATGTCATTGATGTCACCAAGTCCCACCTGCAGTGCCTTGATCCCTTACAGAATGGGTTTGTGCTATGATGATGTCATGGTACCCCAAAAGAAGACCTAGCATCCCTACAGAAGAGATCTTGACCCTTGGAGGTCTCTTGGTGTGGTTGAGGTAGTTGTAGAAGCCTAGGAAGCCTCTGTCATGGTGAAGAAGTCTTTGGACCCACATTTGTTGGATTAAAGGTCCTTGATGACTTAACGAAAAGTTGGAACCCTTGTTGGTGATTTTGAAGACATATTCTTGATGATGGGGTCAAGGTATGACACCTAATAATTTGTAAACACTAAGAAATGTGGGGGACATTTTTTAGGTAGAGTTTTAATCAAACCCTAAGGTTTGACTATTTTAGGACAAGTTTTAAAAACAAAATATAAAAATAAAAATAATAATAAAAATAAATAAGTTGAGGTGGTAAGAAGTTTTAAAATAGAAGTCAAACTCATAAGTGAAAATAAAATTAAAATCTCTTACCTATGAGGACAAGTCGAACAATGTGAAGGTGGTCCACTTAAAAGTGTATTTATACACTACTTGGCACACTTAAATTTATATCAAAAAGGGTGAAGTGAAGTAGCTCGTTTTTTTTGGTGACCAATTGATTGAAGCAGAGCGACTGGAAATTTCATGGGAGCAGTAGAAGCCGTGGGTTCTGAATAAAGACACATTATCTTGTTTGTTGGGCCATAATTCTCGTGTTTCATTACCTCGCATCTGGGTCAAGATACCTGGCTGGGGGCCGAACCAGAGGTGCTGTTGAAAGACCAACTGCTGAAAATTTTTGCGAGAGCCTGCTAAATACTACAATGCGAATTGCTTAAAAACCCATGAGTAACTACTGTTGAAGGGGAAGTAGCTCACGTACATGAGATTCTTCATCTGTCTGATTTGGAACATGGTTTAAGTCCCGAGTTTTCTACAGGAAATTTTTTTTTGGTGGCAGTCCACACAAGATTGAACCGATTTCAATTAAGACTGAGTCGGTTAGTTGATTTCATCCATCGGGCCGTTTCTCTTTGATCTGCTCTTCAACTATCAGGGCCTACATTCATTTTTGTTCTGCATTTGTGGGACAGGGAGTTGATCTAGTAGAAGGACCGAATTGCTCAAGTAAAGCCGTGAGCAGTCCCTTGGGGAGTGATTTTCTCTAGAAACGCCATCATCATTTGCTGAAGACTGAAACCATCTCAAAGGGCTGAGTTTTTCAGTGGGAACATCATCATATTGAGAAAAGCTAATGTCAGGAAGAGTGCAGTCATTCCTCGAGGGGTCCATTCAATCCCAAGAAGTCCAGTCTCTGTGCAGGAAGTGGAACAAATTACATTGGCCAATAAGGGAGGTCGAATTCACCCGTTGGAGGAAGGGCCGAACTCTAGAGGGGCCGAATGCCACTGTAGTAAATTACATAAGAAGAAGGTGAGTTTGCTGCCTAGAGGTCGTGACTATAGGTTGGGGATTTGTCACACTATTCGGTCACAAATTTTATGGGTGGAGACACACTCCAAACGAAGGTGTTGTAGCTGAGAAGGGCATCATCATTATATTGTCCAGAAAATACCTTCAGCAGCAGAAATTAGGCATTGGCGTCATCAACATATATTCCAAGTTCTTTTTTTTGTATTTTTGTGGCTGCCCTAGCAACCTTAGCTACTACTGTTATCATCTATAGACATAACAGAGCCAATGTTCACTTATGTCATTGTGTATGAGTGCCAAGGGTTTGACGAAATGATTTTGAAAATGCATGTTGCCTAAAGCAGTTATAAATCAAATCAATGTAATATAACTGTTTACCAACAATCAATTACAACATCCTTGGCCTATTTTTGCTACAATACATCACAATAGCCACTACAGAATCATTTACAGCACTTATCCATTAAGGTGAAAACAGTCTTACCTTCAGCATGTAAACAGTCAGGAATGTAATTTTTTTTCTCAGCATGTAAACAGTCAGGAATGTGATTTTTTTCTCAGCATGTAAACAGTCTTTGAAGTCATCTACACAGTCATGTGGAAGTTTACTCTGTGAGATGTTCAGATGCTTAAGTGATGATATGTTCAGTGATATGATGTGGTAGTGATATGCTGTGTAATATACAAATTTAGACATGATCAGTGATACACGCATGCTTACTGTTGTTTATGCCAAGTACACAGCAACATGATGTGCTATAATATGTGATGATACAATGCTATATGATCAATGGTGTCTACAGGATTAATATGCTCAATGATGTATGCACTGATTGTAAACAGTTGATTAGCATATTGCTGGATGATTACACAATATAGCAGTAATGGTGAAAATATGAGTAAAGTCTGCTAAAGGCATACACAATTGAAGTCTAAGCAAGAAAATATTTGCATACACAGTCATGGTTTTTGGCATAGTCAAATCTATTTGATGATGATAATCCTTTGAAGAATGGGCAACCCTAAGGTCAGTTGACAGTCCTATTCTTGAAGAAGTTGACAGTATTTTGTGAAGAAGTTGATGTATTGTGATGAAGAATGCAGTGGCTTGTATACAGTATATATATGAATAGTGAAGAATTCTGTGGTGTATAAACAGTGATATGATGTTGATAATGATGATGCATGCTTGATAGGCAAGAATTATTTGTGATGAGAATGATGGACAGAGAAGTTGCATGGCAGCAGGTTCTCATTTCCAGCGAGGGTGTATTGATGACAAGTATGTACAGTGAAGTTTTTTAAGCTCAGAAATTGATCAGCAGAAGAGGATTTACATAGTTACAAGTCAGTATTTGCAAGAGAAGCTACATCAATACAAGGTTGACTGAATTTGAAGATAATCAAATTAAAGATTATCTTGACAGTGATATAGGAAAGCAGTGACATGGTTCACTGATAAGAGGGCAGGAATATATGAGCAGAAGTAAAAGGAATAGATCTTTGATAAGTTGGGATAAGCAGCAGATCAATAGCAGCAGTGCTTGAACATTTGATTGATGACAAAGATGACAGCCCTAGCTTATGAGACATAGTGTGGAGTGTGATCAGTCCAATACTGAGCTATTCTAATGACGAGCTAAGTCATGATAAGAGCAGATTGTTGGATGATGCTGATAGTAATTTGATGGACAGCATGATGTATTCAGAATGATGTGTCTGACAGAATGATGATGAACAACTGATGAGAGCAGCAGTGAAGAATGATGATCAAAGATTAATGAGCTATGTTGACCAGCAGAAGTTGTATTGACCAAAGGATACTTTGCAGCAGTAGATGTCCAGCAGTTGTAATGATGAGAGTGTTGAGCAGATGATCAGCAGTATTGACCAGCAGCAGAACGAATTAAAGAGACAAGTGATGAAATAATATAACAGTGAGCTTTAATTGTAAAAGCAAGCTTGTCTTGCTTTTGAGGTTAGGATACCTCAAACCCTTCTTATCAGGGTCTAAGAAAACTAGGTAGGGTCCTGGATGCAGAGTAGGTGCTCTCCATATCAGTAGGTGCTGATTTTTCCCAACGGTTGTAGCCGAATCAAACTGATATAAAAAGATTACAAATTTATATGATGTGGCGTTCTTCTGTGTTATGGTTCTTGATGAGTTAAATGCTATGATATGTAATTAATGTGTTTATGAAATGTTTATGTGATTGGTAGATTGATGAATTGGCAGTTATCTGTGTCAAGCTAAGAAAAGGTTTACAATTGGCTTTACACTGATTCACCCCCCCTCTCAGTGTCTACATTATGGTCATGTTGTCAATTTTTTTCTCTTGTATAAATAATTTCACCATGATTGTTTGATCATTCTAACACTGAAATTATTCTTCCTTATTCATATTTCTTTCATAGTAAGCTTCAATTCATCTTGATGATCCTATAGCTTGCTAAATTTAACATGGCATTAGAATATATGCTCAGCCCAATTTCAATCCTCGAAAACTTCCATAGATGCACCAAAAGCAACTAGGTTCCACATAATTCCTAGTACATGTGTCTTAATCCTTCTACATTTATCTATATAAGTCTAGAAAAGTGTGAAGCACCCTAATAATGTGTAGATTTCTAAGTAGAGAGTTATTGAAATGGTTTTCCTTGGAATTGAATTTTTTTTTGTAGGTAAAATGAAGAATTCAAAAGAATTGTGTTGCTCTTGAATCTACAAAATGGAGAATTCATCAGCCTTGACACCTAGGATCCTCACACTCTTCAATTATCTTGATTGGAGGAATGATATGTAGATTGTGTTGTGCAACAAAGGTTTGTACAGGGTCACTATGGGAAAGGATGTCAAATCCCAACAATCTTTAAATAAGTCGAAGTATCTAAACAAGTTGGATGAATCATTTGATTTCATGTGCATTCATATCTCCAGGGAGTTACTCTTCCATATTGATGGATTAAAAACTCCAAAGGAAGTATGGTAGAAGCTTGGATCATTGTTTGGAAAGCAAGATGAGTTGAGAGGCCATATTTTGGAGAATGCGTTGATTTCTCCTCAACCCAACAATTTCAAAACCATCCAAAAATTCCTCTCCAAATTCAAATCCTTGGTCATCTAGTGTAAGTAGTGTGGGATTTAAAAGAAGGATGAGAAATTGGTGCTATCCATTCTAAGCAAACTTGGCCCATAATTATCATTGTTCGTATCCACCTTTCATCCCAGAATACTGAAAACTCCAAATTGGTGGATTCCCTCTCTTGATGCATTCACGGAATCTCTTATTCAGGAATAAGATAAGCTGATACAGATGGGAGCCCTGAAAGCCTCCAAAAATCAAGTTCTATTGGATGGGGATACCAAGAATGTGTAAGAAAAGGGGAAGCAAAAAGGAAAGGATATTAATAACTTTGGTATCAAACCTAAGAAGTAGAATCCTTCAGAAGGAATCTCGGGTTCTAAGAAGAACAAGCACAAAAGGTTTGAAAAGACCAAATGCTCATAATGCAAGATAGGGAATCATCTAGAGAACTTGTGTATGAAGAAAACCATTGAACAAATGTCTAGACTCCTTAAATAGAATAATATTTCTCTTCCTGAAGGTGCAAGAAATCCTGATCATGTACCTAAGACTGAAGAAAATGAGAGATGCAATGCAGTGAAGGAAGGTTTCTCTCAGTCACAAGATTTTCTCATTGATTCTAGAGCCTCCAACAACATGGTTTCCTCCAAGGATTCATTCTCTTCTCTGTATCTCTCTAGTGGTCCTAGAATACACATGGGAGATGACTCTCAAATCCCATCTGATGGGAAATGTTCAATTCAATTTGAGCATGGAGTGTTCAAAAATGTCCTCTATGTTCCCTCCCTAGTATAAAATTTGTTGTTTGTATATCATATGACCCATACAGGCTCACCAAAGCGAGTCACATTTGATCTTGACTCAGTGGATATCTGATAAATCTCTACTGAGAACCTGATAGTGAAAGGAGCTACAAATCATGCCTTCAAGGCACATGAATTCTCACATTTTCTTTCTCACCCATATCGAAATTCCCTATTGACTCATGCTAATGATACAAGTAGAAATTGGCATGAAATTTTTGGCCATATGAATTTCAAAAATATCCACCCACTACATAATGAAGAGATGGTTGAGGGATTTCCTCTCGTTAATTCTTCTCAAGGTGTCTGCAATGGTTGCTTGGTAGGTAAGCATATAGAGCAAAGGTATGAGGTTGAGAAGGAAAGAAGAGATACCTTTACACTTGATTTAGTTCACAAAGAAGGTATCCTAAACTTCATTGATGACTACTTAATGTTTGTTGGATCTACTTTCTTAAGAAGAAGTCTGGGGTGTGTTGAGGCCTGGAAAATCGCAGGTAACAACAGTTAGGGATTCTCCCCAATAAACGTTCCCAACTAGCTCGTTATTGTTTGGTATGGGGAATCTGTCCGGTTTACGGTCCGGCTACCGTAGGTCAATTAACAAATTAAAATGTTTTACCAGTTACGCCTCGGTCCACCATGTATATTTTTAGTTTTTTGTGTTTAAGTTATGATGTGCAAGTGCCTATCTAAAAATACAGATTGATAGAGATAACGAGGAGTGTCACAATGTGATGTGTAGGTTCTTACCTCTCATCTTAACTCTCTCTCATCTAAATCACACATAGCAAGAAACTAAATTTAACTAACTAACCTATCCCTAGGAAGCAAAATTATCAGTTATCAATGAGTAATGTATTTCTGCGCATGCATTAAGAAAAATTACAGATAGCTGTTACTTATTTCAGAACACATGAACATTAATATAAATATGAACAATAAGATAGCCTATTGTTTATGACAACCTTCATTACTCACAGTGGAAATTTCACAGAATAAACTGGAGTGCATTCATAACATGAAAAGAAAATCACTGAGTTAGAAAGATCTCACAGTTAATGGAAGTAAGTTGAAAATGAAATAGTTCACATTCAACTGATACATAGCAAAACATTTGAAACAGTCCACCAAGCTTTCTCCAGCAGGAAACTTGTAATTCTTTATTGCAAAAGGAAATAATTCTTCTTACAATATACTCTCACAAATGATCTGGGAAAAAGTCCTCCTCTACATCTGAACTCTCCTATATTTATACAAAAAAACAAAACCTTTGGGCTACCCCTCTATGACCTTTGGGCTTCCTCAACCTTTCAGTTCCAAAATTTTGTCTTGTAGTATGTGCTCATAATTTATACAATATGTTACATTTTAAATTAAAATTTAAGAGCAATTTATGGAAAGGAACTAGCTTGGTCGTTGATGAAATTTTTCCAAGCCTGGGCCTCTGCTGCTATCAATCTGCTCAGTAATCTGTTGGTATTTTTGAGATCCTATTAATCTCAGACCCTCACTTTCTTCTTCTCTTTTCTTTATCTCTGCTTCTTCATTTCTCTTTCTCTTCCTTCCTTGTTGCCTCCTATGCAGCTCTCTTTCTTTCTTCTTCCTTATTCTTCAACCAATTCTCTACCTCTTCTACTTTTGTCTTTTAGACATATTTTCTTTACAGCAATCACCCTATCATAAACATAGCATGTCCTTAGGCCATTTAGATTTTACCAAAATAACAAAAAACGGTATCAGTCTATTTACCTCCTCCATATGTATTCTATAAAATAAACTATAAACAGTATTAATGCATGAAAAGAAAGAATGACAAGGCAAAGAAAATCCTACAAGTTTGTGCCTTAAAATCCTTTAATTCCATCGTCTGTAATTAAAATCACAACCCTGGTAGAACAAACTCCTCCTCTTGATCTAGGCTGCATCTGAACTAATTCGAAATCTTCTGATGAAAGCATGAACCACATTGCCGCTACTACTAATCTCCAAAACACCAAACTCTACACTGTGCTCCTCATCGTATATAATCCCTTGGTGAAAAAGAGTCGGCAGGAAAAAACCCTATTGGCAGTCAAAAGCACTAGACGTCGGGAGAATAGTTCACTAGACAACCGCAACAGCGGGCATTAAACCAACTGTGGGTTCCGCAGAGCAAAAACTCATCGGCAGTTGGAAACTCTAAACACTATGTGTCAGTGATTTAAACCTTAACATCTCCGCAGTGTTGGCGATTCCAACAACTCTTATCGTGGTGATTGTGTATCGGCGATCGGAACCGTTAACCCCTACAACATCGGGGAGGAAAAAACTAAACATTGGGCACATAGTCTAATCGACAGCCGCAATGACAGACTCACAAGCAACTATGGTTCCGTGACAAAATACAACCCATCGGCGATCAAGAGTTATAACTACTAAAGGTCGGAACTCCAAACCTCAGCGTTTCCACAATGTAGGCAATGCAAAAGACAAACCCCCCGATCAATGTCAAAAATCATTCCGATACCGATAAAACACATGATCGTTGACAGTCAAAACAATCAATCTACGAAAAATAAAACAAAAAGGAGATAAAGTGCTGATCGGTGAGAAACAGGACTAATCATCGGGAAGTTCATGGTTTTCCTTCTGAAACAGTGGCAGCATAGAGGAATAATGCCCCGATTCCTTCATCAATAGACTTTCGAAATCAATAAATGAAATCATCGAAAAACGTTAAGTGTTCACATAAAACGAAAGAATTTTCGGCTAGACGATGGAAATATTAGTTCATTCAACCTCCGACACAGTGGAAAAAAATAGTCAACTCTTCATCCGACCTCCAACATCGATAAATAAAATCATCAAAAATCAGACCTTAAGCTGCGAACAATAAAACAAAAACTCCACGGTCTTTATGTCACATGCCCCAATTTTGCAAAAAAAAAAAATTATATTATTTGATATTATTTGAGGACAATATGTTAAATTTTATGCTAAGTTGTAATTGATGACTCAACAGAGTCAAGGATATTTAATGTAATTCTGAATATTTTAATTATAAATAAATAAAGGAGGAGACAACAGCTTAGGAGAGTTGTTAAAAGAGTGTTTACTGGTCAAAGTGGTGGAGGAGACTGGGTGGAGAGCAAACTGACATGTGGCAGCATCCTCAAACCACTTCCAACTGTTGCAGGTGGCAACCTCCCTACATTTGGGGTCATGATTCCCCAAGAAAGTGGAATCAGAGTAGGTGGCTCAATTAATGAAAATTGACCCAAAAGACCTAGGCAATCTTTATAAAAATTCCCATTGAAGAGAGCTGAGGCTGCTCATTCTAGAGAAGTGATCATTCAGGTGAAGGAATATACTTCAAACAAATTCAATGGAAGGGAATTGTGGAAATAGTTTGAGGGGATAACTGCTGAGTGATCAAGTGCAGTTTTGAAGCTGAAAGATCTTACTACTGAGAGCAGGGTGTTTTACTGAGTTATTGAACTAGTCTACGGTTTGCTTCTCCACCAGTCCTCAGCTAAGAAGACCAGGAACATGCTCAGGGGTCCTGAGGAAGCATTGTTTGAGCGCTCTCCAGGATATTGGTAGGGAGGAACGGCCTCCTAACGCTGTTTTCATCTGTCCTAAACAGATTCTACATTATTTGTTTTACAGTATTAGATAAATCAATCTGAGTTTGAATGATATGTGAATGTTACATAGTTAGTTTGTAGAATGTTAGAATCTAGCAGTCTGTTATAATGATTGAAGAAATGAAATTGATTAGAAAGGTGATATGTTAGAATAAAAATAACTTCTAGTCTGTGTTTTTCCACACCTGGAAATCCAGGTAGTACTCCAGCACAGGTAGAATGTTTAAGAAGATAAGAGAATGATTGAGTAGATAAGATTGTGTATTTACAGATAGTAGAGTAATTTATTTCATGTTGAAATATTATGGAGGTTAAAACAGTGTTATGATATGTTTATACTTCTCGGATTTCACTTAGTAACTGAATGAAATGCAGCAGGATAATCACATTAGAGTTACATGGATTACATATAGTTAAGTAAATAAACAACTACTAATTACATAGTTTATTTTTTTTACATTATCAACTAAATCTAGGTCTAATATTTACTATAAACCAAATAGGGTTAAATTTAAAAGTACTTAGATTAAAAAGAGTAAACTGAGTTACAGGATTTATGCTATATCATTTCAAAAACTCTGAGTAAATTCTACTAGATAGTTTATTAAATAAAAGAAATAAAATATAATTAATAACTAGTATAAAACTAAATAATACCTATGCAGAAAAATATTTATAATTATTAGACAGGATTATACCTGTAAATATAAAACTTCAGGGTTGAAACCCTAACCAAGTTATTAAACTTTTATAAATAAAAACTTCTAAAGTTGTGAACCATTTACTTGGATAATAATAATATATATAAGCATTGAGTCTATTGTAAACTGTTACAGTCCTTTCTGAAACAAATGTACATTTACACAACACACATATAATACTAATTTAACCAAATTAACAAGTAGTAGAACCTAATCATTAAGTAACTGAAGAACTTAATTAGATAAGGGTTTCATTTTAGGAAAAACCCTAGCTTGTATTTTTCAAACCAGTAAGATTAATATTATAAACTACACACTATGACTGAGTTACAGTCTTAGATAATAACAATAAATTAATTACAAAATATATTTAGACAGAACAATCTTTATTAACAATCGAATAGGAAAAACCCTGATGTACATAGAGTTACAATATACAAGATTACTGTAAAAACGAGACAGAGCTCGAAGTAAAACCCTTTTTAAAACCCAATGTATTACATTGACAGGCCATAAGGCTACAAAACTTAACCAAAATACAACACCTAGCTCAGGGTCAGTATACCCAACATCGAGGCATAGGTTTAAAAAAAAAAAACTAAACTAACATTCAATTTATCAAAACCTACATTTCCTTTATAAGTCAAGAACAGAGTAATACAAGTCACGACATCGAATGCTGGAGCCACCCTGCTATATGCAAGGGTTTAATAATGAAAAACAAATATTAAAAACTAAAGACCGAATAACCCAAGTCTGGTGGAACCAAGGTCGTAACTTCTTTCCAACTGAAACCATTTTCCCCTAAGTCTGTACAAGCAGGAGTTGCCACTTTGTAACCAGGGCTTACCCGTAGGACTTGATGCCAATCCAAATGTGGAGAGGTTTCTTCCAAGCGAAAGGGTCAGCTATAACCTGCAAGTAAATATCAAAAACTTTGATTAGAAACTGAATGGTATAATGGAACTGTAAATTAAAAAATTTCAAACATTTGTAAAACCAATTTTTACCTAGAAGCGAGGAATCTAAAGCCACGAAGGAGATGAACCAGTACAACGAACAGTACACCCTCGTATTCACCTATGACAGAGGAAGCAGGGTTCAAAACACATACTATACTGACGACTAGAGCAGGGTTAAAGTTTTGGCAATGGCCATGCAAGAAATCAACACTACAAACCACTGACAGAGAACAACTACACGCACAGTAACGCACTACTAACAGAGAAAAACTACACGCATAGCAAGTATTGCATGCAGAAGTAAAACCAAGTGCGAGCTGTGAGTCTTACAACCCATACATTAGAATGGAAACACCTGTCTTCACGCAAACCCTGGAGTTGGAAACGAGCACCAACGAGCCCTCATGGCCGCAATGAACCAAACAGTGCAGAGACCAAAACCCTCGACAAATAATAAGGACGTTAGGGTTGCAAGGTAAGATTATAAGTTATACAATGCACGGTGGTGGATGTTCCATGTGCCCACTAATTTATTTAGTCCAAAATGGGTTGAACGATATAGTTGTCACTGCAATTGTAGGGACAACAAATTATTGTCAATAATTTGAACAATGACTATAATAATAATGTAATCTAGAAATTCAAAACGTATCATTTCATTGATAAATCATAAAATCAAGCTATGATAAAGAACGAGGTTTATATGATATTGGTAAACTTTATATTATAAATCTTGGATTCCTCGTTGGTAATGAACCAAAACATATTTTGCAACTATATCTTTGTTTATAAAGATTTTATAATCCTTTTTAGTAAAACATACTATGAAGAGATCAACAGTATAGTAAAAGTTGTTGAAAATGAGTTAATAGTACTACTATTAACCATTTCTTTTTATAACCATAAACGATGCATGTCTATGCTGTTAGAACTAGTTTATGCAAACACTAGTGGATAAGAAGCTAGTTTATAAATCAACAAGGTGTGTGTAAAAATAATTAGTAATTACGCCCTAACATAACTCTTACTTTTGAATGTAGCCTATGGTACTAAGAGTAAGATAAACTTCTGGGAAGTACATGATCATTAGTCTTCATAAGATACCAAAGTTCTGAGATAAATCAAAACAAGATTTGATTAGACTTGGTAGTAAAGGGTTGTAAAACTATTCAAGAATAAATCTAGTATCACTTATATGATAATGTAATTTTGTCACTTTACTTATGTCATGAAGAAGTTTGGAGATAGAAATCACAACTTGACGACATTTGTGCAAATGATCATTATAGAGCTAACACAATAATAAGCTCATAAATTTCCTCTACCAAAGCTAAATTAAAAATAGAACTGAGGGTACATTTGTAAGCTTGTTATTATAAGGCTTAGTTTTATTTCTAGGCTGATAAGCAGAGTTTTAAATTTCAGGAATAATAATAGCAGTAAACTCATATGTCAGTGAAGGACTTGTTATACAAAATTTTGAGATTTATAAGTAACTTGGCTAGTAGCCAGAAAGATGGATGGTCTGAAACAAAAATAATACTAATGAAAAACATTGAGAATGGTAAGGTTATTGGTCTTTACAACAGGAATTTAAAATACTATCACAGCTGCAAAACAAGTAAAAGAAATATTACTTTACCTTGTAGTATCCTTGAATGCTATTAAGCAAACTTTTACTTTAGCAATTTATATATTTATGCTAAAAGAAGTATATCTGGATTAATGCCTTAATAAATTCTTACTGGTTCAAAATTTTACTTGTCAATCCTGTAAATCCAAAAATCCAGGTAAGTTACCAATTGCTAAGTAAGGCCCAATTAGAAAGTTACTTCTCACCTACTTGACAGAAATCAAATCATTAGCATAGCTGGAAACAATTGAATGCATATTATTTACATCACATATCGAAATTAAATTAGTATTAATTTGTATGTGTTTAAGTTAATCATTAGTTTGTTAACTGTTTTGTTTATCCGTTAACAAATTGCAGCTATAAACAATTTATGTTACATAAAAAAATTAAATTTTTGTGTAATTTTTGGGTTTTGACATGTGGTATCAGAGCACAAGGTTCAAACACTAGGCCTTGATGAAGCCCAACTTGCTTTTATGAAACAGTGAATTTAAATTATTTTGCTAATGCTATTTTCTTTTAAATATTATTCAACAAATAAATTGTTTCTGAAGTTTAACAATAGGTATGGAAAGGCTAAAGGAATATGCGGAAGATGAATCTCCATTTACTGAACCAGAAAACTTACCAAGAGACCCTATACAATCTAATATCTAACCACTAATTTCTCATAACTTTTACAAATAGTAAAAGACTTAAAATCTGAAATGGAATCTGTTAAACGAGAGAATGAAAGGATTCAGAGGGCTCAGGAGGAGCTAAATCAGATCCTAACAGAAAGGATTCAAACTAAGGGTAGGGGTCAAAGAGCTAAATCAGAAGATACAAGTCATCAACATAAATATAAAAAGATTAAATAGACTAAAAATGAAAGCAGCTCATCTTTAGAGGTGTTTGGTGATCAACGTAATTTTCATTCCACTAGTGATAGTAGTGATGACAATCATTATACTAAAAAGAGAAAATACAAACCCTATGAGGAAATTTCTGGGGAATTCAAAAACATAAAACCACCAACATTCAATGGAGAGACTGAGAAGGGCGAGGAATCGGAATCTTGATTATCTGGGATGAAGAAATACTTCCATATTTATAACTATTCTAACCAATTAAAGGCTAGAATGGCTATCTACAATCTCTCAGGAAAGGCTGACATTTGGTGGCAGGATTTGA
Organism: Pseudotsuga menziesii; assembly: GCA_001517045.1. NCBI lineage: Eukaryota > Viridiplantae > Streptophyta > Pinopsida > Pinales > Pinaceae > Pseudotsuga > Pseudotsuga menziesii. Next base: position 623,957 of record LPNX010779530.1, read on the forward strand.
AGAGAGTGAAGGGAATAAAAGAGAAGAATGTAAATTGGAGTACCTTCAAAAGGTACTTTAAAAAGAAATTTATGTCTAAACAGTACTATGAAGAGAGAGAAAAAGAATTTTATGAACTTAAATTAGGATCAATGACTATGAAATATCTGAACAGCAAGTCTTTAAGTCTGCTTAGGTATGTGACATACCTTGTAGATTAAAAACCAAAGATACAGCGATTCCTCAGTTGTCTACCTTATCGTATTAAGGACAGGATTGAGTATAACAATCCAAAAACTGGGGAAGAAGCTATGAGGAAAGCCAACTTCTGTTATGAACATAATCGGAAGAAGGAAAGCATGGCCAAATGGAAGGCCAAGAAGAATAATAATCATTATGATCAAAAGAAGAAATAATTTGTGCCCAACTGGAATTCTAAAAACAATAAGGCCAAAAATTTTCCTAACAAGAATTTCCAAGGGAATAAGAATAATTCACCAAGCAATCAGAATAATTCAAAGGGTAAATAATTTGCTAATAATCATGGTAATTATACCAAGAACTTTGAACGCAAAGAACCTATAAAGTGCTGGAAGTGTAATGGCCCACATTATGCCTCAGTCTGTCCTAATCGGAAAAAGACTATCAGTAATATTCATACCATATAGGAGAAAATGACCATCGGAAATTTAGCGAGGACTATGCCCAGAATCAATGCAGTCTTGGAGAATCGACAAGCAGAATATCAAACTTCCATGGTGGAAGTAGAAGGTATGATAAACCAAACCCCTATAGCTATTTTAATTGATCCAGGCGCTAGTCTCAGTTATATTTCACCTAAAATGGTAGAAAAATGTAATTTGCCTGTTGAAAAATTTGAAAATTCTTGGTTGGTGTAGTTAGCCACTGGTGTTAAAAGGAAGGTAACTTGTTTTGTAAAAGAATGTACAGTAGTTATGGATCAATTTGAAACTGTTGTAAAGATTAATGTATTACCTCCTGGTTCTTATGACTTATTCATTGGTATGGATTGGTTAGAACAACATAGGGTGATTTTAAATTGTTATGATAAAACATTTACGTGTTTAAATAATGATGGAAAACCAATAAGTGTAAAGGGAATCCCTAGAAAAAAACCATAAGGTAGATTTTTTCTCTACATCTTAAGAGAGCTGTTAGGAAGGGATGTAAATTCTATGCAGTAACAATAACTGATGAGAAAAATATAAATAAGACAGACAAATTAAAATTGGAGGACATACCAGTTTTAAGAGAATATGTGGATGTATTTTCAGAAGAAATTCCGGGACTACCTCCAAAAAGGGAACTAGATTTTACCATTGAGCTGGTACCTGGTGCAGTACCCAACTCAAAGGCCCCTTATTGAATGAACATACTTGAACCTAATGAATTAAATTCACAATTAAAATAACTTATTGACAAAAAGTATATTCGACCTAGTGTGTCTCCCTGGGGGGAACCTGTCATCTTCATTAAGAAAAATGACGGAACCATGCGACTTTGCATAGATTACCGTTAGTTGAATAAGATGACTATTAAAAATTGATATCTGTTGCCTCGCATAGATGATCTGTTTGATCAACTACATGGAGCCACGCTGTTTTCAAAAATTGATTTAAGGTCTGGATATCATCAAGTTAGGATTAAAGATGAAGACATTTTTAAAACAACTTTTAGAACTTGATATGGCCATTACGAGTTTGTCGTCATGCCATTCGGGCTTACTAATGCCCCAGCTGTTTTTATGTGTTTAATGAACAATGTTATGCATAAGTATCTAGATAAGTTTGTGGTCGTGTTTATCGACGACATCTTAATCTACTCAAAAACTGAAGAACATAAAGAACATTTAAATATTGTTTTGCAAGAGCTACGAGATCATCAACTCTTTGCAAAGTTTAGTAAATGTGATTTCTTCAAAGATAAAATTCAGTACTTAGGTCATGTGGTGACTAAGGAAGGGATTTCGGTGGATCCCAAAAATATAAAGGTGATCGAAGATTGGCTGGTTCCTAAGGATGTAACTGATGTTCGATCCTTCATGGGAATTACCGGTTATTATCGGAGGTTCATTGAAGGTTTTTCGAGAATCGTGAATCTGATAACTTCTTTGCAGAAGAAAGGAAAGAAATTTGATTGGAACCAGAAATGCGAGGAAAGCTTTAAAAAGTTAAAAACTGTATTAACCAGCGCACCTATTCTAAGAATAGCTTATCCAAATAAAGAATTTGTAGTGTGCACTGACGCCTGCAATGATGGTTTAGGCGGTGTTTTGACTCAAGAAGGGCATGTTACTGCCTGTGAGTCTAGGAAATTAAAAATTCATGAAAAGAATTATGCAACTTATGATCTGGAATTAGTTGTTGTTATACATGCTCTAAATATGTGGCATCATCACCTAATTGGCATAAAATTGATTTTAATGACTGTGTTGACAGGAAAATGTGACTTGCTCGCAACAGGGAGAAATAGCCCAGTCCAGGATACTTAAACAGGCTCCAAGCTGTTTGGAATGGCTATCCTCGACGGGTTTAACGACTCCGTTAGCCAATGAATTGATCTAAAGAAACTAAGGAGGAAATTAAATCTAAAAGATAAAATTAAATCAACTCGATAATAAAACTAACAACTAATCAAACTAACTAACTCTAACTAATGTAAATCTAATTATTCTGATATAAAAGCTAACTAATGAAAGACTAAAGATTCACAAAGCATGAGATTCAAGAATCAAATGCTGTCTGATGAAAGATAGGACTGTTTTTCACTTTTTCTGTATGTTTAAGAAAAGAAAAGATTAACCTATTCTAAATCTGATTACAACCAATAAATAGAATAATCCTTCATTAATTGTATCAGAGCAAAAGTAATCTTAAACCTAACTTAACTTATAAAAACACAATCTAATTCTTGATCAAGATAAATCTTTTACTTCACTGGTTTCTTTAAAAGATGCAAACAACAAGAATTACAAGTTTTAAATCAGAAATCATTCAGATCTTCAAACATTATAATGTATTTCCTGTTTGTGTTATAACATAAAGAAACTTTACAAAACAGTAGTTTTGCAATACACAGGTCAAATCTGAATACAATAGATGCAATTAGAAATCATTCCATCACACAATCTATTCATATTTTCAATATCAAATACAAATCATTGTAATTCGATAAGGCTGAATATGAAAACTGACTGTTAATCAAACTTGAGAAACTGAATACAAGGTAAACTTTTCAGACTAAATAATCAAGAATGAAATCATTCAATTCTGAATCAAACTGAAAAGAGAGAAATACAGTTTACTAATATTGCTGAAAGTCAAAAGATAACAGACTTCAAAGTCATTTGATTGCTGATTTCCAAAAATGCTTCCACAATGCAAATGTTTTCTCTGAAAATGTATAACAACTATCCCAAAATCCGACCCTGGCTGAGAAGAAAGAACAGCTCCAACCTTCAATACACAAACCCCAATTCCTAAAAACTCATTTTTAGGAAAAACAGAGTTACGTATTCAATCAAAATAATTTGATCTTCAAAGACTGGACTTATGCAATCATGCATTTTGATCATAATTGAAGAAATCATTCTTCAAATAGAGCAATCCTCCACTCTAAACCATTCAGTTCGCTCCCAACTCTGTCACGCACGTTCCAGAACATGAAACAAAACTTTCTTTCTCTGTTCAGTGGAGCTCCTGGTCTGCTCTCCGAATAGTGAAAGAGAAATCCTTCAATCCTGTCGAGCCTTCTCCAAAATTATTCCTGGCAGGAGCATTTCTGTTCTGAAAGAGAAATCTCTCAGTTGAGCGCCCCCCCACCCTTAACAATTCATCTTATGTCTGCTTAAATAGGAAACATAGATAAAAGTTCAAACAGAAATCCATCTCTTTACTGGCCGCAACTGCAAAAATCGTGCTCAAAGAACCTAGAAAAAATCTCATAGTCCATCACTTTCTGAGGAAATCGCGTGTGGACAACTAAATGGACCCGTTCTGGAGAAAACCCATATGGCGGATTTTTTATATCTGTCTCCATTTTCTCACAATGTGGCCCGAAAAAATGCATGTCTGTTTAGCTACACGTTTTCTATAACCGGTTAAAACATAAATTCATTTTATTGGGATAGGGTTTTCTTTTGCGCATCCTTCTCCAATAATCTCTCTTCCGATAGCTAGCTTGATCTCCGTGTTCAATGATCTTGTGTTGACACCAAATGCACATAGTTCTGATAATGATCGAGTGACTGGTGGCAATAATAGTGGTAACTCAGCATTGAATTAGTTGAAGAGATAGTTCTTCAAATAGTGCAATGACAACCGCTTCAATTTTTGGCATATTTTGCGTTGACAGTTTTGATGACAATTGGCAACGATTGAGTTGACATGGATATATTTTGTTGCTTTGAATTTTAAGAACCGATGGCAACAATCTCACGCTTCTTCTTTTTTTTAAGCGATCTTAAACTCTTTCCCCGGCTGGAGGATTTAATAGGATATAACTGAGCGATCTGCTCTCCTTTCCCATCGAACTCGTAGCATAAGATCTCATGATTTCTTTCAAACCTTACGTCTTCTTATATGAAAGGTTGTCCTGTCAAAACCAAATATTACAGTTTAAAATGAAATAAAATTCAACCAATCAACGTAATATTCTTTCCGGTAACTGTTTTATTTGCATTAAGTTTCATGGTAAGTCAAAAATACAAAATATATGTAAACAATGCTTGGCTATTTTGACTATTTAATCCATCATAACTTTTTGGCAAATAATATGAATATTTGAAACAAATGTTTTGACACTCAAGCCATGTGCAACAAATAATGACACGTTGGTAAGAAATGAGATTGGTGTTTTAGATTCTTGAGTTCAAAACCCGATGGCTTTCACCACATATTGGTTTTGTTTTGTAATTTTTGGCTGATTTGCTTAAAAGATATACCATCTAAAAAAACAAAACATAATAATTTTGTTACTTAACACCTTTTGATTTACCAATAAAATATCTCTATCACATGAAGTTCTTTCCACTCTAATCATATTTTCCAATTAAGAGAACTTTTAGAATATAAATAATTTATTGGTATTAGAATAGTATTAATGTCAAGCACACCTTTCTATACAAAATAAAAATTATTATTTTTATTTACAAACATAAAGAAAAAGAACTTCAATAAATACAAATAAAATAAGAACTTTATAAATTTCATGTTTTTATTTTGCAGGATAAAAATGCAAAAGTGAATTATTTACAAATCAAAACCGAAAATACTCAGTCAAAAGACCTTCGGTAGCTAACAGCTACAGATTTCAAAAAAAAATCTCTTATGGGCTCCCTTTCTCAGGAAAACAGAAAGGGATTTGTTGGGAGGCCAACAGACTGATAATAAAGGATTAAAATATCTATTAGATCGACCTAATCTAAATGCCAGACAATCTAGGTGGCTAGCTTTTCTAAGTGAGTATGATTTTGAAATTCAACACATTAAAGGTAAAGAAAATAACGTTGCCGATGCATTAAGCAGGAATGCAAGGCTGAACTTCACAGCAGTTATCAACACTTATACAACAGATTTGGATGAACAGCTTAAAGCAGGGGTAGAACAAGATGAAATTTACCAAAACTTACAAGCTAAAACAAAAGAAAATCCAACAGAAAGCTTAAGTAAATGGTACAGTTTGAATGCAAAAGAATTTTTACTGTATAAAGACAGAATGTATGTACCAAATATACCTAAAGTTAAATTATTAATTTTGGATGAAATCCATAAAACTCCATACTCAGGCCATCCAGGCTATCAAAAGACTATAACTATGCTAAGAGAAGAATATTTGTGGCCAAACATGAAGACTGAACTGGCATAGTATATCACAAGGTGTTTTGAATGTCAGCAGGTGAAAACTGAACATCAACACCCAGTTGGATTACTTCAGCCATTACCCATTCCTAGCTGGAAATGGGAGATAATTAGTCTCGACTTTGTTACCGGACTGCCTAAAAATCAGAATTTAAATGGTTCTATCATTTTAGTGGTTGATAAATTAAGTAAAGCAGCTGACTTTATACCTGTTAAAACTACGTATAAAGCTGCAAACATAGCTGATATTTTTCTAAAGCAAATTTTCCCACTGCATGGAATACCGAAAGTTATAATTTTGGATAGAGATCATAAATTTACAGGTAACTTTTGGAAATATCTATTTAAAGGATTAAACACTACGCTAAATTTTAGTACTTCATTCCATCCTCAAACAGATGGACAGACTGAAAGATTAAACCAAGTGTTGGAAGATTTATTAAGAATGTATGTGAAAGACCAGCCGGGTAAATGGGAGGATTATTTGCATTTGGTAGAATTTGCTTATAATAATAATTATCAAACATCATCCAGATTTAGTCCCTTCGAAATATTGTATGGAAGGAAGTGTAATACTCCTATCTCTTGAAGTAATCCGTTGGATAGATTAGTATTAGGTCCTGAACTATTAAAGGAAATGGAAGAAATTGTTAAGCATGTACAAAGTAATCTGAAAATTGCACAGGATCGACAGAAAAGTCAAGCAGACCTTAAAAGAACTCCAAAGGAGTTTCAGGTAGGTGAACATGTGTTCATCAAGATGAGGCCCAAAAAGAGCTCTCTGAGATTGGGAAGTTGTGCAAAACTAGCACCTCATTACTGTGGTCTATTCGAAATACTGTCCAGGATTGGACAAGTATCTTATCAATTAGCATTACCACCAAATTTAAGAGTACATAATTTTTTTCGCATTTCCGTATTAAAGAAATATGTTCATGATGCTACTCATGTTGTCATTAGAGGAAATTTCAACTCAAAATGGGCCTCCTAAAAAAATTAATAAAATAATAAAATAATATTTATTAATTTTGGAGGAAGAAAATAAAAAACTACTTTTTTGTTTGTATTTTTAACATATCTCCTTGTGTTTTTACTCAAATTTCGATCGGGAGAGCTACATCATCATTCCGTTTTTTCAGGTATTTCTTGTTTTTGGGGTAGCGGGGTCTGTCAAAAGTATGTTGAGTGGGTACTCGTTGGATGCAGAATTTAATTCCGCATCCAACGAGCTCTCCTGATCGAATTTTGAGTAAAAACATGGGGAGATATGTCAAAAATACAAACAAAAAAGTAGTTTTTTTTATGATACCTATCCCCAAATTTATATTAAAAAAGTGTTTAAGACCTATACGGTATTTCAAATTTAAAGCAATTTCATTGGCTAACACATGATGACATGGAATTTGATTAAAATTTAAAAGGCCCATTTTGAGTTGAAATTTCCTCTAATGTAACTGGAATGATGTATAGGTGGAACCACAAGGAGATTTTCTAGTGGAACCGGACTGTATCCTCGAGCGGAGGGAGATCACACTTCGGAACCACACCATTAGTTAGGTGAAGGTGCAATGGAAGCACCTTAGTCCAAAAGAAGCCACCTGGAAATTGGAAAGTAATATGCGAGATGCATATCCAATTCTATTCCAGAGGAAATCTGAGGACGAAGAATAAATAACATCGAGGATGATGTTATGCTCTAAGGGGGTGTGTATGTCACATGCCCCAATTTTGCAAAAAAAACCATTTTTATATCATTTGATATTATTTGAGGACAATATGTTAAATTTTATGCTAAGTTGTAATTGATGACTCAATAGAGTCAAGGATATTTAATGTAATTCTGAATATTTTATTTATAAATAAATAAAGGAGGAGACAACAACTTAGGAGAGTTGTTAAAAGAGTGTTTACTGGTCAAATTGGTGGAGGAGACTAGGTGGAGAGAAAACTAACATGTCGCAGCATCGTCAAACCACTTCCAACTGTTGTAGGTGGCAACCTCCCTACATTTGGGGTCATGATTCCCCAAGAAAGTGGAATCAAAGCAGGTGGCTCAATTAATGAAAACTGACCCAAAAGACCTAGGCAATCTTTATAAAAATTCTCATTGAAGAGAGCTGAGGCTTCTCATTCTAGAGAAGTGATTATTTAGGTGAATGAATGTACTTCAGAGAAATTCAATGGAAGGGAATTGTGGAAGAGTTTGAGGGGATAAATGTTGAGTGACAGGGTGCAGCTTTGAAGCTGAAAGATCTTACTGCTGAGAGCAGGGTGTTTTACTGATTTATTGAACAAGTCTATTGTTTTCTTCTCCACCAATCCTCAGCTAAGAAGACCAAGAACAGGCTCAGGGGTCCTGAGGAAGCGTTGTTTGAGCGCTCTCCAGGAGATTGGTAGGGAGGAACGGCCTCCTAATGTTGTTGTCATCTGTCCTAAACAGGTTCTACATTATTTGTTTTACTGTATTAGGAAAATCAATCTGAGTTTGACTGATATGTGAATGTTATAGAGTTAGTTTGTAGAATGTTAGAATCTAGCAGTCTGTTATAATGATTGAAGAAATGAACTTGATTAGAAAAGTGATATGTTAGAATAGAAATAATTTCTAGTCTGTGTTTTTCCACACCTGGAAATCCAGGTAGTACTCCAACACATGTAGAATGTTTAAGAAGATAAGAGAATGATTGAGTAGATAAGATTGTGTATTTACAGATAGCAGAGTAATTTATTTCATGTTGAAATATTATGGAGGTTAAAACAGTGTTATGATATGTTTATACTTCTCTGTTTTCACTTAGTAACTGAATGAAATGCAGCGGGATATGTTGATGAAACTGTAATTGATGCCAACATGGACTTGCAGTGGCCCCACAGGATTTCATTAATGCCACAAAGTCCCACCTGCAGTGCCTTGATCCCTTACAGAGTGGGTTTGTGCCTTGTAGCACCTTGTAGCCAGTTGACAAGGTCCTTGATGACCATCTAAATGGTAAGAATATGTGACACAATTCAAATTAAAATATAAATAAATTTAATTTAAATTAAATAAAAAATAAAATAACAAGCCCTAGAAGTCGGCTCAGTCAATCAAGATTTAATAAATAAAAATATATAAAAGCATATACAAGTCGTCTCCAGAATTTATGGTGGAAAAACCAAATATGAATAACCCATCAAAATTCATTTTGAAATGTGAAGAATTTTTGGGAGATCTGAGGAAATTTCGGTGGTCTTACGAAGGAAAATTTCGGAGGTCATACTGCTGCAAGTTCGGAGGTCAGACTGAGGCAATTTTGGAGGTTTGACTGAGGTAGCATGCATCGAGATTCAGATGGCAGACTAAGGAAATTCGCAGGTGCAGACAGAGAGGAATTTCGGATAGCCTACTAAGGCTGACTAACTGTGGAAATTTTGGGTAGCAGCAGAGGTCAATTGCAGACCCGAATTGCAGAGAAAAGACAGCCGTAGTAAAAGATGAAATTCTTTTTCTTGCTCTGAATTTCGGGTATGTCCCTGAGGCAGCGAACTCTGAGGTGCAGGAACAACAGGTCAATGTATGGATCAGTAAGTGAGTGTGATTCTTTGGCTATATTTATTCTTCTATGACAAGGATGTTATTGGGTATTTATGATGATACATTTGAAGACAACTTTGACTGGGTATAAGGTTGATATCAGCCCTATGTCTCATATTGCTGGCAGCACTTTTGATTTTATTAGGACTGTGATGTAGATCTCATTAATGAGCTGTAATAAGCAATAGTTTGGGACTGTTATAAAATAGAGATCATACTCTTGTGTTAAATAGCAAAATCAAAGGACTATTATTGAGCAATACTTTGGCTAAGTTCGTATTGTAATTTTAGTAGCCATTTGTGAGGATTTTAAGACTCCTTTTGTGACAATCTAGGAGCAGCCTTGAGAGCAGACTTTACTCATGTAACAGAGAGTATTTGGAGTAGTTTTGAATCAATCCCATAGTAGCCCAGATTGAGAAGTTTAGAGCAGAGTTAACTGGGAAGTCTGGAGCAGATTTGGACTTGTAACTATGTAAGATTGTAGTTGATCTGTATTGAAGACTTCCTTGATGACTTGACATGCTCAGCTCTGTCAAGTTATGATCAGTGACAAAATGAAGAAGACCATGATGATGATGACAATTTGACACCTACTATAGTATGGCAGTGATATCTACAGTAGATGAAAACATGATGCTGGTGGCTTGGCAAAGACTTGATGATAGCTATGACATGATCTTGATGAATAGACTTAACAAATGATTTGACAGATTTGATGAGTGTTTTGAACCAGAAAACAGTGGACTCCTCCTCAACATACAGTTTCGTCCCCCTTTTTGCAGACATCAAGAAAATACATAGTCAAGCTTGGAACCTACCATAACGTCCAACACAAGTTTTGAAGAAAATTCGCAGCATTTTGCATAGTCCCGAATTTGATGAAGTTGAGGTCTACAATTCACACAGACTTCTCCAATAGTTCGAGGTTGAACTATTTGAGGTCTGAAGTTTGTTTAAGGTTCTCTAAATTAGGTATGTATGACACCATATGATGATGCTTGGATAAATTCAGACATGATACAAACCCTGTAGTAGTGATGCACTATGAGTTTTGATGCACAAGTATGAACATACCCTAATGCACAGTTTTGAAGCAGTGGTTAGTTTACAAGTTTTTCTTTTAAAGATAGTGCATATATAGTGAAGTATCTAGTGCTGTGATGACGAATTATAAGTGACAAGAGTATTTGGAAGATGGTTAGTTAAAGTGATTACTACTAGCCAATACAAAGACCAAGATCAGGTCACCTTCCATAGCAGCCATACACATCCCAGTGTTTTCTTTAGAATTAAACACTCTAGGTATTCTACAGACACACACATCCCCCAGGAGTAAGTATTGACATTCACTAATCAAGTGATGAATATGTATTCAAGTGATGAATATGTATGCAGTGATGCACATACAGTGGAGTATAAATAGTATATGAGTAGACAAGTGATGTGCACAGTGTTTGAAAGGTATGGTCACTGATTACTTTTTGATGATGTATACTGAATCATGAAGATGCATGAAGTACACATACAGTGGTAGAAATTTTGAGCATGAGTAGACTTTTCTTAAGGCAGCAAGCAGTAAGAGGATATAGAACAAGTCTTACAGCAGAAAGTCAAAGACTTGACAAGAATGGAGAGCATAGATTGACCAGTAGTAAACTATTCAGCAGAGGTTGATGAGCAGAGGTTAATGAGCAGAGATTGACCAGAGATTCATGAGTAGTGATATTGATGAGTAGAATGATGAGCATACCTATGACCAACAGTAGAGATGATGAGCAGTGTTGATGAGCAGTTGACCAGCAACAACAGAGATGAGCAAACCTTGGTGATTGAGTGAGCATGACAGTGTGACTGTGACATCTACAGCAAAATAAGTGTCAAGTGACAAGTGATATAATGCTTATAGTGACATGATTTGACAGTGATGAAAGTGTGTTGAGACAGTAAGATTAAATTGTAAATGCAAGCTTGACTTGCATCTGAGGTTAGGATACCTCAAACCCTTCTTAGCAGGTTTCTGGTGCTCTTCATATCAGTAGGTGCTGATTTTAACTAACGGTTGTAGCCAGACCAAAACTAATATGGTGTTGTGTTCTTTTGTGTTATGGTTCTTGATGATTTAAATGCTTATGCTATTTGAATGATGAAGTGAAATATGTTTATGAAATGATTATGTTATTGGTAGAATAATGGAATGATGAATTGGTAGTTAATGGTGACAAGTTAAGAAAAGTTGTAAAATTGGTTTTACATTGATTCACCCCCCTCTCAGTGTCTAACAATTGGTATCATAGCCGACCTTCGTCACAATCCTAGCAAGCTTGAAGGAGAGCCTTAGACACAATGGAGGAAAAGAAAGAGTCATCAAGAAATGACGTGCATATACTTGATATTACAGATTATTTCAGTTGGAGGAGAAAAATGAATGCTTATCTGAAGAAGTTTCGTATTTGGGAAATTGTTATCAATCCACCCACTCCATTAAACAAGAAAGGAAAATCAGCTGCACAAAAGGAAGCAAAGAAGGACAGCACTACAGCCTTGAAGTTCATCATGGATGGACTTCCCAGCTCAGTGAAAGAAAGTGTAGGAGAGTACACTTCGGCAAAAAACCTATGGTTCAAGCTAGAGAGTGAGTATCAGAGAGAAAGACCAGAACCCGAAAAGACAGATCAGAAATCAGAAGACAAGCCCCCAGAAGAGCTCAATCAAGAAGAAGACAAATAAGAAGAGGGCTCTAGTAAAGGTATGGACTCTTGTGATTATAATGATAGCTTGTGTGATGAAATTGAGAAGGTTCCTGGAGAAGATGATGAAGGGCTATCAAAGACTGCACATGAGATACATCTCACGTTGCTAAATATTGATCTCAGAGCCAATTGGTTCCTAAGCACAGTAAATCTGAACCAGAGTGATTTCACGAAGTTCAAAAATAAAATCTTGGACTCCTTGAATGAATATCAGCAGAAGACCATGTCAATGAAAGTGTTGCTTGTAAAGCTCAAAGACAAGGACAAAGAGTTGCGAGATCAAATGAAAGACAAGGATGCTGAATTTGAACAATTAAAGACTGAATTGATCAGTCAAAAAGAAGAATCAGAAAAGCCTGCTCAAGAGCTTGAAGAAACTACTCAATCATGATCTGAAGACTCAGCTGGAGGAAGCCAAGAGGACAGAAGAAATCTTGAAGAGTCAGCTAGAAGAAAAGGAGGAGACAGTCCAGAAGTTGGAAATGGAGGTAGTTGGTCTCAGGAAGAAAGGTAAGAAGAACGAATCCTTGGCCAAGTTCTAAGACAGTTCAATTGTCCTATATAAGATCTTAGGTTTCCAAAGATCTCTACTCGACAAAACTAGTCTTGGTTACAAGAAGAACAATGAAAAATCTAAAGATTACACTTGGTCTTTGAAGACTCCAGAAGCAGGTCCATCAACGTCCAAAGCTGCTCCCCATGCACTTGCACATGACAACAAGGATTTTGGAAGTTCAAAGATGAAACAAGGAGTTAGGTCTATTCCTCAAAGCAACTTCATAAATGAAACAAGTCCAAGACCCAGGTATGAAAGTGGCTTCAATGGTTATTGTTATTTGTGTTCTAACTTTGGTCACAAGGCTATGGATTGTAGATTATATGGAAGAAAAAGGGCTGGAGGCCCCAATGACTCAGTTAGGTGTTGGACATGTAATCAAGTTGGACATGTTGATACCACATGTCACACATTCATATGCTACACCTGTAGTGGGGTTGGACACAAATCCCATGAATGTGCCAGTCAAAAAAGTCAACCAAGAAGGAGTACTCCATACACATCAGCAAGAAGATTTGAATATCAGAAGACAAATGTCTATAGTCAGGGACACTCTCAAGCATGGAGAAATGAAGTTGATTAAAGAAGTGTTGGAAGTTCCAACAGCTCAGTCAGATGTTGGTCATGCAACAATGTTGGTCACATTGTCGTACGTTGAGGTGTTATAGCGGTAATGGCCTTGGGCACAAAGCTCAAGATTGTTGGAGTACACGAAAACTATCCTTGATAAGTTACCTAGACAACTCATCAAGGAAATCCAGTACAAATGAAGGAACAAATTATCAAAGGACAGATGCCAAGAAGCAAGTATGGATGAGGAAGACAGAGCAGTTGCAGATAGGATAGGTTGATCAGAGCAGGGAGGATGGTTTCCATATGACAAGCCAAGTGTAAGGTCTCTCAAAGACTTTAGCACACCTTGAGTTCATAAGTCTAGAGGATGAACTCAACAAAGAAAGGATGGTTACTCCAGGTATACAGATAAGTCCTAGGATCATGCATATTGACAGGGAGAGCAGTGGGCAGTGATCAGAGATTTTAGACATAGGTATGTGGACCCCCTTCACCATTGATTCCAAAGGGGGAGAGATGAAGACAAAGGGATTGATGTAGACAAAAGGGGAGCATGCTCATAGGGGGAGCATGAGTTGTTGTCATCAATGACAAATGGGGATATTGTTGATGAAATTGTCATTGATGCCAACATGGACTTGTAGTGGCCCCACAGGATGTCATTAATGCCACCAAGTCCCACCTGCAGTACCTTGATCCCTTACAGAGTGGGTTTGTGCCTTGTAGCACCTTGTACCTAGTTGACAAGGTCCCTGATTACCATCTAAATGGTAAGAATATGTGACACAATTCAAATTAAAATATAAATAAATTAAATTTAAATTAAATAATAAATAAAATAACAAGCCCTAGAAGTCGGCTCAGTCAATCAAGATTTAATAAATAAAAATATATAGAAGCATATACAAGTTAGCTCCAGAATTTATGGTGGAAAAACCAATATAAATAACCCATCAAAATTCATTTTGAAATGTGAAGAATTTTTGGGAGCTCTGAGGAAATTTTAGTGGACTTACTGAGGCAAATTTCGGAGGTCATACTGCTACGATTTCAAAGGTCAGATTGAGGCAATTTCGGAGGTTTGACTGAGGTAGCATGCACTAAGATTCGGATGGCATACTGAGGAAATTCGCAGGTGCAGATAGAGACGAATTTCGGACAGCCTACTGGGGCTGACTGGCTATGGAAATTTTGGGTAGCAGCAAAGGTCAATTGTAGACCTAAATTGCAGAGAAAAGACAGCCGCAGTAAAAGATGAAATTCTTTTTCTTGCACTGAATTTCGGGTATGTCCCTGAGACAGCGAACTCTAAAGTGCAGGAACAATAGGTCAATGTATAGATCAGTGAGTGAGTGTGATTATTTGGCTATATTTATTCTTCTGTGATAGGGATGTTATTGGGTATTTATGATGATACATTTGAAGACAAATTTGACTGGGTATAAGGTTGATATCAGCCCTATGTCTCATATTGCTGGCAGCACTTTTGAGTTTATTAGGACTGTGATGTAGATCTCATTAATGAGTTGTAATAAGCAATAGTTTGGGACTATTATAAAAGAGAGATCATACTCTTGTGTTAAATAGCAAAATCAAAGGACTATTATTGAGCAATAATTTGGCTGAGTTCGTATTATAATTTGAGTAGCCATTTGTGAGGATTTTAAGACTCCTTTTGTGACAATCTAGGAGCAGCCTTGAGAGTAGACTTTACTCATGTAACAGAGAGTATTTGGAGCAGTTTTGAATCAATCCCATAGTAGCCCAGATTGAGAAGTTTAGAGCAGAGTTAACTGGGAAGTCTGGAGCAAATTTGGACTTGTAACTGTGTGAGATTGTAGTTGATCTGTATTGAAGACTTCCTTGATGACTTGACATGCTCAGCTCTGTCAAGTTATGATCAGTGAAAAAATGAAGAATACCATGATGTTGATGATAGTTTGACACCTATTACAGTATGGCAGTGACATCTACAACAGATGAAAACATGATGCTGGCAGCTTGGCAAAGACTTGATGACAGTTGTGACATGATCTTGATGAACAGACTTAAAAAATGATCTGACAGAGTTGATGAGTGTTTTGAACCAAAAAACAGTGGACTCCTCCTCAACATACAGTTTCGTCACCCTTTTTGCAGACATCAAGAACATACATAGTCAAGCTTGGAACCTACCATAACGTCCAACACAAGTTTTGAAGAAAATTCACAGCATTTTGGATAGTCCCGAATTTGATGAAGTTGAGGTCTTCAATTCACACAAACTTCTCCAATAGTTCAAGGTTGAACTATTTGAGGTCTGAAGTTTGTTTAAGGTTCTCTACATTAGGTATGTATGACACCATATGATGATGCTTGGATAAATGCAAACATGATACAAACACTGTAGTAGTGATGCACTATGAGTCTTGATGCACAAGTATGAACATACCCTAATGCACAGTTTTGAAGCAGCGGTTAGTTGGCAAGTTTTTCTTTTAAAGATAGTGCATACACAATGAAGTATCTAGTGTTGTGATGACAAATTATAAGTGACAAGAGGATTTGGAAGGTGGTTAGTTAAAGTGATTATTACCAGCCAATACAAATACCAAGATCAGGTCACCTTCCATATCAGTCATACACATCCCAGTGTTTTCTTCAAAATTGAACAGTCTAGGTCTTCTACAGACACACACAGCCCCCAGGTGTACGTATTGGCATTCACTAATCAAGTGATGAATATGTATGTAGTGATGCACATACAATGGAGTATAAATAGTATATGAGTAGACAAGTGATGTGCATAGTGTTTGAAAGGTATGGTCACTGATTACTTTTTGATGATGTATACTGAATGGTGAAGATGCATGAAGTACACATACAGTGGTAGTAGTTTTGAGCATGAGCAGACTGTGCTTAAGGCAACAAGCAGTAAGAGGATATAGAACAAGTCTTACAGCCGAAAGTCAAAGACTTGAAAAGAATGGAGAGCATAGATTGACCAGCAGCAGATTGTTCAACAGAGGTTGATGAGCAGAGGTTAATGAGCAGAGATTGACCAGAGATTCATGAGCAGCGGTATTGATGAGTAGACTGATGAGTAGACCTATGACCACCAGTAGAGATTATGAGTAGTGTTGATGAGCAGTTGACCAGCAACAACAGAGATGAGCAAACCTTGGTGATTGAGTGAGCACGACAGTGTGACTGTGACATCTACAACAAAAGAAGTGTCATTTGACAAGTGATATAATGCTTACAATGACATGATTTGACAGTGATGAAAGTGTGTTGAGACAATAAGCTTAAATTGTAAATGCAAGCTTGACTTCATTTGAGGTTAGGATACCTCAAACCCTTCTTAGCAGGGTCTAAGAAAACCATGCAGGGTCCTGGATGTAGAGTAGGTGCTCTTCATATCAGTAGGTGCTGATTTTACCTAACGGTTGTAGCTGGACCAAAACTAATACAAAAAGATTACAAAATTATATGGTGTTGTGTTCTTTTGTGTTATGGTTCTTGATGATTTAAATGCTTATGCTATGCGAATGATGAAGTGAAAGATGTTTATGAAATGATTATGAGATTGGTAGAATAATGGAATGATGAATTGGTAGTTAATGTCGACAAGTTAAGAAAAGTTGTAGAATTGGCTTTACACTGATTCACCCCCCTCTCAGTGTCTAACAATTGGTATCAGAGCCAACCTTCATCACAAGCCAAACAAGCTTGAAGGAGATCCTTAGACACAATGGAGGAAAAGAAAGAGTCATCAAGCAATGACATGCCTATACTTGATATTATAGATTATTTCAGTTGGAGGAGAAAAATGAAGGCTTATCTGAAGAATTTTGGTATTTGGGAAATTGTTATCAATCCACCCGCTCCATCAAAAAAGAAAGAAAAATCAGCTGCACAGAAGGAAGCAAAGAAGGACAACACTACAGCCTTGAAGTTCCTCATGGATGGACTTCCCAGCTCAATGTAGGAAAGTGTAGGAGAGTACACTTTGGAAAAATAACTATGGTTCAAGATGGAGAGTGAGCATCGGAAGGCAAGACCAGAACCCGAAAACACAGTTCAAAAATCAGAAGACAAGCCCCCAGAAGAGCTTAATCAAGAAGAAGACAAACAAGAAGAGGACTCTAGTAAAGGTATGGACTCTTGTGATTATAATGATAGCTTGTGTGATGAAATTGAGAAGGTTCTTGCAGAAGATGATGAAGGGCTATCAAAGACTGCACATGAGATACATCTCACGTTGCTAAATATTGGTCTCAGAGCCAATTGGTTCCTAAGCATAGTAAATCTGAACCAGAGTGATTTCACAAAGTTCAAAAAGAAAATCTTGGACTCCTTGAATGAATATCAGTAGAAGACCATGTTAATGAAAGCGTTGCTTGTAAAGCTCAAAGACAAGGAAAAAGAGTTGCGAGATCAAATGAAAGACAAGGATGCTGAAGTTGAACAAGTAAATACTGAATTGATCAGTCAAAAGGAAGAATCAGAAAATCCTGCTCAAAAGCTTGAAGAAACTAGAGAGTTCAATCATGATCTGAAGACTCAGCTGGAGGAAGACAAGAGGACAGAAGAAATATTGAAGATTCAGCTAGAATAAAAGAAGGAGACAGTCTAGAAGTTGGAAATGGAGGTAGTTGGTCTCAGGAAGAAAGGTAAGAACAACGAATCCTTGGTCAAGTTCCAGGATAGTTCAATTGTCCTAGATAATATCTTAGATTTCCAACGATCTCCACTTGATAAAACTGGTCTTGGTTACAAGAAGAATAAATAAAAATCTGAAGATGACACTTGGTCTCTGAAGACTCCAGAAGCAGGTCCATCAATGTCCAAAGTTGCTCCCCATGCACCTGCACATGAAAACAAGGATTTTGGAAGCTCAAAGATGAAACAAGGAGTTAGGTCTATTCCTCAAAGCAAATTGATAAATGAAACAACTCCAAGAACCAAGTATGAAAGTGGCTTCAATGGTTATTGTTATTTTTTGTTCTAACTTTGGTCACAAGGCTATGGATTGTAGATTCTATGGAAGAAGAAGGGTTGGAAGCCCCAATGACTCAGTTAGGTGTTGGACATGTTGCTGCCACATGTCACACATTGAGATGCTACACTTGTAGTGGGGTTGGACACAAATCCCATGAATGTGCCAGTCAAAGAAGTCAACCAAGAAGGAGTACTCCATACACATCAGCAAGAAGATTTGAAGATCAGAAGACAAATGTCTACAGTCAAGGACACTCTCAAGCATGGAGAAATGAAGTTGATCAAAGAAGTGTTGGAAGTTCCAACAGCTCAGTTAGATGTTGGTCATACAACAATGTTGGTCACATTGTTGCACATTGTCGTATGTTGAGGTGTCATAGCTGCAGTGGCCTTGGGCACAAAGCTCAAGATTGTTGGAGTACACGAAAACTATCCTTGAGAAGTTACCTAGACAACTCATCAATGAAATCCAGTACAAATGAAGGAACAAATGATCAAAGGACAGATGCGAAGAAGCAAGTATGGATGAGGAAGACAGAGCAATTGTAGATAGGAGAGGTTGATCAGAGCAGGGAGGATGGCTGCCACACGGCAAGCCAAGTGTAAGGTCTCTCAAAGACCTTAGCACACCTTGAGTTCATAAGGCTGGAGGATGAATTCAACGAAGAAAGGATGGTTACTCCAGGTATACAAACAGGTCCTAGGATCGTGCATATTGACAGGGGGAGCAGTGAGCAGTGATCAGAGATTTTAGACACAAGTATGTGGACACCCTTTTCCATTGATTCCAAAGGGGGAGAGATGAAAACAAAGGGAGAGATGCAGACAAAAGGGGAGCATGCTCATAGGGGGAGCATGAGTTGTTGTCAGCAATGACAAAGGGGGAGATTGTTGATGAAATTGTCATTGATGCCAACATGGACTTGCAGTGGCCCCACAGGATGTCATTAATGCCACCAAGTCCCACTTGCAGTGCCTTGATCCCTTACAGAGTGGGTTTGTGCCTTGTAGCACCTTGTACCCAGTTGACAAGGTTCCCGATGACCATCTAAATGGTAAGAATATGTGACACAATTCAAATTAAAATTTAAATAAATAAAATTTAAATTAAATAATAAATAAAATAACAAGCCCTAGAAGTCGGCTCAGCCAATCAAGATTTAATAAATAAAAATATATAAAAGCATATACAAGTCTGCTCCAGAATTTATGGTGGAAAAACCAATATAAATAACCCATCAAAATTCATTTTGAAATGTGAAGAATTTTTGGGAACTCTGAGGAAATTTCGGTGGTATTACTGAGGCAAATTTCAGAGGTCATACTGCTGCAATTTCAGAGGTAAGACTGAGGCAATTTCGGAGGTTTGACTGAGGCAGCATACACTGAGATTTGGATGGCAGACTGAGGAAATTCGCAGGTGCAAACAGAGAAGAATTTTGGACAGCCTACTGAGGCTGAATGACTGTGGAAATTTTGGGTAGCAGCAGAGGTCAATTGTAGACCCAAATTGCAGAGAAAAGACAGTCAGAGTAAAAGATGAAATTCTTTTTCTTGCTATGAATTTTGGGTATGTCCCTGAGGCAGCGAACTCCGAGGTGCAGGAACAATAGGTCAATGTATGGATCAGTAAGTGAGTGTGATTCTTTTGCTATCTTTATTCTTCTTTGATATTGATGTTATTGGGTATTTATGATGATACATTTGAAGACAACTTTGACTAGGTATAAAGTTGATATCAGCCCTATGTCTCATATTGCTAGCAGCACTTTTGACTTTATTAGGACTGTGATGTAGATCTCATTAATGAGCTATAATAAGCTATAGTTTGGGGCTGTTATGAAATAGAGATGAGGCTGCTCATTCTAGAGAAGTGATCATTCAGCTGAATGAATATACTTCAGAGAAATTCAATGTAAGGGAATTGTCGAAAGAGTTTGAGGGGATAACTACTGAGTGATCAAGTGTGGCTTTGAAGCTAAAAGATCTTACTGCTGAGAGCAGGATGTTTTACTGAGTTATTGAACTAGTGTACTGTTTTCTTCTCCACCAATCCTCAACCAAGAAGACCAGGAACAGGCTCGAGGGTCCTGAGGAAGCATTGTTTGAGCGGTCTCCAAGAGATTGGTAGGGAGGAACGGCCTCCTAACGTTGTTTTCATCTATCCTAAACAGGTTCTACATTATTTGTTTTACTGTATTAGATAAATCAATCTGAGTTTGAATGATATGTGAATGTTACAGAGTTAGTTTGTAGAATGTTAGAATCTAGCAGTCTGTTATAATGATTGAAGAAATGAACTTGATTAGAAAAGTGATATGTTAGAATAGAAATAATTTATAGTCTATTTTTTTCCACACCTGGAAATCCAAATAGTACTCCAGCACAGGTAGAATGTTTAAGAAGATAAGAGAATGATTGAGTAGATAAGATTGTGTATTTACAGACAGTAGAGTAATTTATTTCATGTTGAAATATTATGGAGGTTAAAACAGTGTTATGATATGTTTATACTTCTCTGTTTTCACTTAGTAACTGAATGAAATGCAGTAGGATAATCACATTAGAGTTACATGGATTACATATAGTTAAGCAAATAAACAACTACTAATTACATAGTTTATTTTTTTTACATTATCAACTAAATCTAGGTCTAATATTTACTATAAACCAAATAGGGTTAAATTTAAAAGTACTTAGATAAAAAAGAGTAAACTGAGTTACAAGATTTATGCTATATCATTTCAAAAACTCTGAGTAAATTCTACTAGACAGTTTATTAAATAAAAGCAATAAAATATAATTGATAACTAGTATAAAACTAAATAATACCTATGCATAAAAATATTTATAATTATTAGACAGGATTATACCTGTAAATATAAAACTTCAGGGTCAAAACCCTAACCAAGTTATTAAACTTTTATAAATAAAAACTTCTAAGTTGTGAACCATTTACTTGGATAATAATAATATATATAAGCATTGAGTCTATTGTAAACTGTTACAGTCCTTTCTAAAACAAATGTACATTTACACAACACACCTATAATACTAATTTAACCAAATTAACAAGTAGTAGAACCTAATAATTAATTAACTGAAGAACTTAATTAGATAAGGGTTTCATTTCAGGAAAAACCCTAGCTTGTATTTTCCAAACCAGTAAGATTAATATTATAAACTACACACTATGACTGAGTTACAGTCTTAGATAATAACAATAAATTAATTACAAAATATATTTAGACAGAACGATCTTTATTAACAATCGAATAGGAAAAACCCTAATGTACACAGAGTTACAATATACAAGATTATAGTAAAAACGAGACAGAGCTCGAAGTGAAACCCTTTTTAAAACCCAATGTAGTACATTGATAGGATGTAAGGCTACAAAACTTAACCAAAATACAACAACCAGCTCAGGGCCAGTGTACCCAGCATCGAGGCATAGGTTTTCAAAAAAAAAACTAAACTACCATTCAATTTATCAAAACCTACATTTCCTTTATAAGTCAAGAATAGAGTAATACAAGTCACGGCATTGAATGCAGGAGCCACCCTGTTATATGCAAGGGTTTAATAACGAAAAACAAATATTAAAAATTGAAGACCGAATAACTCAAGTCTGGAGGAACCAAGGTCGTAACTTCTTTCCAACTGAAACCATTTTCCCCCAAGTCTGTACAAGCAGGAGTTGCCACTTTGTAACCGGGGCTTACCCGTAGGACTTGATGCCAATATAAACGTGGAGAGGTTTCTTCTAAGCGAAAGGGTGAGCTATAACCTACAAGTAAATATCAAAAACTTTGATTAGAAACTGAATGGTATAATGGAATTGTAACTTAAAAAATTTCAAACATTTGTAAAACCAATTTTTACTTGGAAGCGAGGAATCTGAAGCCACGAAGGAGATGAACCAGCACAACGATCAGTACACCCTCGTGATCACCTACGACAGAGGAAGCAGGGTTCAAAATGCATACTATACCGATGACTGAAGCAGGGTTAAAGTTTTGGCAATGGCCATGCAAGAAATCAACACTACAAACCACTGACAGAGAACAACTACACGCACAGTAACGCACTACTGACAGAGAAAAAATATACGCACAGCAAGTATTGCATGCAGAATTAAAACCAAGTGCGAGCTATAAGTCTTAAAACCCATACATTAGAATGCCAACACCTCTCTTCACACAAACCATGGAGCTAGAAACGAGCACCAGCGAGCCCTCATGGCCGCAGTGAACCAAACAGTGCAGAGACCAAAACCCTCGACAAAGAATAAGGACGTTAGGGTTGCAAGTTAAGCTTATAAGTTATACAATGCACGGTGGTGGATGTTCCATGTGCCCACTAATTTATTTAGTCCAAAATGGGTCGAACGATATAGTTGTCACTGCAATTGTAGGGACAACAAATTATTGTCAATAATTTGAACAATGACTATAATAATAATGTAATCTACAAAGTCAAAATGTATCATTTCATTGATAAATCATAAAATCAAGCTATGATAAAGAACAAGGTTTATATGATATTGGTAAACTTTATATTATAAATCTTGGATTCCTCGTTGGTAATGAACCAAAACATATTTTGCAACTATATCTTTGTTTATAAAGAAATTATAATCCTTTTTAGTAAAACATACTATGAAGAGATCAACAGTATAGTAAAATTTGTTGAAAATGAGTTAATAGTACTATTATTAACCATTTCTTTTTATAACCATAAACGATGCATGTCTATGCGGTTAGAACTAGTTTATGCAAACACTAGTGGATAAGAAGCTAGTTTATAAATCAACAAGGTGTGTGTAAAAATAATTAGTAATTATGCCCTAGCATAAATCTTACTTTTGAATGTAGCCTATGGTACTAAGAGTAAGATAAACTTCTGGGAAGTACATGATCATTAGTCTTCATAAGATACCAAAGCTCTGAGATAAATCAAAACAAGATTTGATTAGACTTGGTAGTAAAGGATTGTAAAACTATTCAAGAATAAATCTAGTATGACTTATATGATAATGTAATTTTGTCACTTTACTTATGTCATGAATAAGTTTGGAGATAGAAATCACAACTTGACGGCATTTGTGCAAATGATCATTATAGAGATAACACAATAATAAGCTCATAAATTTCCTCTACCAAAGCTAAATTAAAAATAGAACTGAGGGTACATTTGTAAGCTTGTTATTATAAGGCTTAGTTTTATTTCTAGGCTGATAAGCAGAGTTTTAAATTTCAGGAATAATAACAACAGTAAACTTGTATGTCAGTGAAGGATTTGTTATACAAAATTTTGAGATCTATAAGTAACTTGGCTAGTAGCCAGAAAGAAAGACAGTCTGAAACAAAAATAATACTAATGATAAACATTGAGAATGGTAAGGTTATTGGTCTTTACAACAGGAATTTAAAATACTATCACAGCTGCAAAACAAGTAAAAGAAATATTACTTTACCTTGTATTATCCTTGAATGCTATTAAACAAACTTTTACTCTAGCAGTATATATATTTATACGAAAAGAAGTATATCTGGATTAACGGCTTAATAAACTCTTACTACTTCAAAATTTTACCTATCAAGCCTATAAATCCAGAAATCCAGGTAAGTTAGCAATCGCTAAGTAAGCCCCAGTTAGAAAGTAACTTCTCACCTACTTGACAAAAATCAAATCATCAACATAGCTAGAAACAATTGAAAGCAAATTATTTACATCACATATCGAAATTAAATTAGTATTAATTTGTATGTGTTTAAGTTTATCATTAGTTTGTTAACTATTTTGTTTATCCGTTAACTAGTAGCTGTTAACAAACTGCAGCTATAAACATTTTATGTTACATCAAAAAATTTAAATTTTTGTGTAAATTTGGGGGTTTGACACTTTGTGCATTGGCTAGAAAATGGCAGTGCTATATTATTCAAATCTCGAAACAATTGGCCTTACTTCTGACTTCAAAAGATCAAAATTTATAGCAGATGAAAGACAGGTTTCAGGAAACCAAACAATCCCAGGCAAGATGAAATCAAAAGGAGTGTCCAAAATTTGGGAAAAAGGTTGCAGCTGCAACAATTGGTGACTACCTGGTGAACACAGATCTCTGGATAATATCTTCCTTGATCAACAGACTGTTTTGACAATAAATACCAGCATGCTGAATTCTTCTAGATGTCTGGGTTTCTCAAATGGCATATGTATGTACTTTTAATCATTGATGATAGTCCAATTTAGGGAAAATGGAAACCAAGATTTCAAAGTCTAGATAACTCTTTTGAGGCCAAGAATATGAGTTTCATTTTTTACCTTTGTCTTCGGGTAGCTCCTAGCTTGGACACCACAGGATTGTAACATATGGCAAACAAAAATATTCGTTTGTTCCTCATTCCCATGCCATTTTGCACTTTTGTGATTTTGGACTTTTGTCCTTTCTTTTGAGTCCTCATTTTTTGCCTTCTTTCTTAAATTTTTAATTCGAGCTCCTCTATCCATAGTGTTCTTTTGTGTGAGAGATGTATTTAATTTTCAGCTCATGGATGGAGAAGACTTTTGGCAATCTTGTACTAATATGGTTCAGTACTTTGTTTTGATACATATTGCTTCCATAGGATATTTTGACTCTTATTTTCCTTTTGGATTTCAATTCTTGGCATGGGATCATTTAAATATAATATAATCTTTACCTTGTTTCCTCCCCATGGGTCTTTTGTTGTCACCCCCTAACACATTTTTAATGTGAGATGGATGGAGCCTTGAAATAGTATTCCAGACCTCTTGATCCTGAGTTATTTTACAAGGATTAAGTAGGACTTCATTATGTTCATATCCATTTAGGAAAAATTCTAAACTAGAAGAAGAATTTTCAAATAAATCAATAGTACACGGTCTTATAATCAAGGATTTTAGTTAATCCAGAATTCTGATGAACTCCATGCAACCAAAAGTTGCACTTCTTATTGAAATCAATAAAAATCTAACTAACAAAAACAAAAAATAAATAAAAAACAAACCAATCTGTTTATTTATGTATAAGATAACCAAGAAATAAAAATCAAGAAAAATAAGGTTTCGGAACTAAACCATTAACTGGTAAGTTCTCTTCCCACCCCTGTAAAGCTTGCAATCTGTAAGTCAAGGGACCAAGCTTGGATGCAATTTGAAAAGGGCCTACCCATAACTGTTGAAACTTAGTGTGCTTCCCCTTTTCATCATGTAGATGATCCCACTTAAGAACCAGATCTCCCACTTCGAATTCCTTGTTTCCAGATTTATGCTTATCAAACCAACATTTCACTACTTCCTTTTGATGCTTAAATCGTTCTTTGGCTTTGGACCTAGACTCTTCCGACTTCAAAATATTATAGATTCTAATCTGTAGGATTTCATTATCGGTACCTCTAGACTCCTGAGATACTATGGAAGAAGGTAACAGAATGTTGGGAGGAAGAATAGCCTCTTTTTCGTAAACAAGAGTGTATGGTGACACACCTAAGGAATTCTTGGGTGTGACTCTATCAACCCAAAGAGCATTAGGTAAAACTAAGTGCCAACTTCTCTGATTTTCTATCAAGGTTTTATTTAGAATTCTAATCAAATTCTTATTTGTAGATTCTGCCAAACCATTCCCTTGTGGGTAATAGTTTGCAGAATAATGCAACTTAATTCCTCTTTCATTAGAAAATGCAGTTAATCTAATAGAAGAAAAGTAAGTAGCATTATCAAAAACCAAGAAAATTGGAACTCCAAACTTGGTCATGATGTGATCTTGTAAGAAATCCATGACTGCATCTTCATTCACTTTGCGTAATGGAATGGCCTCAACCCATCTGGTGAAGTAGTCAGTTGCCGTCAAAATGTATTTGTGCTGCAAGGAAGAATTTGGTTTTATCTCTCCAATGATATCAATCCCCCATTGTTCGAATGGTTCTGTTATCATCACAGGTTTTAAAGACCCTGTTGCTTTGGCTTGTCTTCCAACACACCTCTGGCAAACATCACACTTTCTAACATGGGCATGAGCATATTTAAACAGTGTGGGCCAGTAATACCTGGCTCTAAGAATCTTATGGGTTGTTGTATCTCTGGAAAAATGACCTCCTGTAGGCCCATCATGTAATTCTGTTATGACCTTCTTTGCATCTTCTTGTTCTAAGCATCTGAGAAAAACTCCATCATAATTCTTTCTGAATAATACTCCGTCAATGATCTGATATGAAGTTAATTTAAGACGTAATGCTCTCCGTTGTTTGGAATTCCAATGTTCCAGAAAATATCCTTCCTAAAGATAATGAATTAGGTCTCGGTACCAAGAATCTAGAGCTGTGAATAGAGGACATACATCCACCATATGTAACTCAGCTTCATTGTCCCAACTATTTTCTTCATTGTCTTTACCTTCAGCCATTATTTTACACAGTCCTTGCCATTTTACTATGGATGTTGGTTTGAACTCAAGATCATATTCTTGTAAAGATGTTACCCAGTTGCCTCTTCTTTCTCCTAACTCCTTTTGTACGAAAAGAGATCTTACAGCTGGGTGTGGAACTATTACCTTAGTCTGGTTCTTAAGTATGTATGGCCTGAATTGATTTACCGCTTTGAAAACTGCATAAGTTTGTTTATCAACAGCTGGATAATTCAATTCATCTCCCTGTAGACCAGTGCTCATAAATGATATGGGTTACTCATCTCCCCCATCTTCCTTCTGTGTAAGCACCGCTGCTAATGAATCATCGGATGCAAAAGTGTACAGGATGAAATATTTTTTGAAATTTGGAATTTTGAGTGATGGTGCATGAGCAATATATGTTTTTATCTTACTGAATGCGTTCTTTTCCACATTAGTCCATTTAAATTGTACACTTTGTTTAATCATCTGTTGCAAAGGTTTGACAATTTGAGCAAAATTTGGTACAAACCTTCGCACAAAATTAATTGTCCCCATGAATGATTACATACCCTTTTTGTTATGGGGTAAAGGGATCTATTCTATGGCTTTAATCCTTTCTGGGTCTATGGATATCCCTTTCTTAGAAACAACGTGACCCAGTAGCTTTCCTTCTATGACCGCAAACACGCATTTCTTATGGTTAAGTGAAATACCATATTTTCGACAATGCTCAAAAATTTTCCTCAGATGGAATGCATGTTCCTCTCTTTTTTTTGAAAATATGGTGACATCATTGAGATATACCACAACACTATGGCCAATCAGGCCACGGAAAGCTATATCCATGGCCCTCTGGAAAGTAGCTCCAACATTTATGAGTCCAAAGGGCATTCTCCTGTAAGCAAAAGTTCCCCACTTGGTTATGAATGTGGTTTTTAGCCTGTCCTCTTCAAATACTAATACTTAATTATAGCTAGAGAATCCATCTAATAATGAAAATAATTCAGAACCTAAAACCATATGCAATATTTGCTCCATGGGGGGGACTGGATAGTTATCTTTATCCGAAGCACGATTGAGGTTTTTGAAATCTACATAGAGCCTGATTTCTTTGGATTTTTTCCTTACTGGCACCAAATTTGAAACCCACTCCGAATGTCTGACTTTGAATATAATTTTAGCATCCAACAATTTCTTCACTTCACTTTGAATCAAAGGTTCTAGATTTGGATGCATCTTCCTCAAAGGCTGTTGGTAAGGTTGACTCCAGCTCTAATCGGGATGACATGTTGTATAATATTTGTGGCATACATTTTAAGCTCTTCATATATCCAGGAAAACACATCTTTGTACTATTTGAACATACTAATGAATTTACTCCTTTCACCCGGATAACAGCACTTTCCCAA
The DNA here is from genome assembly GCA_001517045.1 of Pseudotsuga menziesii. Taxonomy (NCBI): domain Eukaryota; kingdom Viridiplantae; phylum Streptophyta; class Pinopsida; order Pinales; family Pinaceae; genus Pseudotsuga; species Pseudotsuga menziesii. Next base: position 652,073 of record LPNX010779530.1, read on the forward strand.
ATTTACGAATCTAGGTTCAGCTTTAGCCCCCAAATTTATTAGCTCAAATTGCAAGGATGAGCTATGAGTCTTGACATTCGTTGGATTTCTGAATTTGTTTTTTAAGTCAAACATTCGTTCTAAGGTTCTGACTCCCTTAGGAATAAAATTCCCAAACTTTAATTCTGCTTGATGTTCTTCATCATCTATTATTGCTCCTTTAAAAGTCTCATCATCCATCAAGCATTCCAAAATTTGTAGATCATCGTCAAAACCCCATAAATTGGTGATCATATTCAGAACAGAAGGCCTGAAAAGTAATTCAATAGAGCATATATTATTAGAAGGTACCAGCCTTGCAGCTGAGGTAGCTAGTAAATCAGCTACTGCATTCTTTAATCTAGGAATGGATACAATATTGAATGCATGAAAGTTTATAAGAAAATCCCAAACTTCATTTTGATAGGCTTTTAAATGTGCTGAAATACAGTGTATCTTATTTCAAATTTTCTTAACAACAATTTCAGAGTCTCCATATACTTTCAGATTTTTCACTTTTAGTTCTATTCCCTTTTTCAGTCCCTGAACTAGTGCTTCATACTCGGCTATATTATTTGTACATTCGAACTCTAATATACAAGAAAGAAAATGTTTATTTTTTTTTGGATCAATCAGGACACAGCTAGCTCCTGATCCTTCCAATGTTTTAGATCCATCAAAATAAAGGGCCCAAAAACTATCTACTTCTACTGAACTTGAATTAAAAACTACATCTGAAACTAAATCTACTATTTTATAGTCAATCTCAACAGCCCGTGAAAATCGAAGGAGATCGGGCTGGGTGTCAAGTGAACTACTGGATTCTTTAGCTTGGTAATTTCCCGGTTCCAATTCAATGAAGTAATTTCCCAACACATAATTCACTGGTTCATTTTTTCCCTCCAACTGAGTAACATTGTAATTCATATGAGGCTCTCTTAATATTTTTATCTGATTGGGACTTCCTTTATGAGGCAACCACAAATGTGACCAATCTGATGCGAAGTATCCATCTAACCTTGCTGACCAGTCTCGACTCAAAACTAGTCCATAAGCATTAGGGATGTCTGCTACTATAATATCGATGTACTGACATACCTTCTCATTTAAAGATAGGCGAATTAGAAAATCTTCCATTTCTCCTATTACTTTCACAGTTCTCCTGTCTAATTGAATAAATTTCCAAGTGGATGGTTTAGGCTGTCCATTAATTCTCTTGCATACTAAAAGTGGCATAACATTGATTGATGCCCCTGATTCTACTAAACAGTTGTGCACATTATAGTTAAAAATCTCAAAATTTAGGAGAAATGGTGGGGTTTTAAACTTAGACTTACCTCCCACACCTACTTCACCAACTTCTTCTTTAGGTTGGTTGTCAGTGGGAAGCTCTTCTTTTAGTACTTCAAGTGCTTTTAACAATTTTTCTTTCTGCTGAGGTACATTACACATTTCAAATAATGAGATATTTGCCTTAGCCTTTTTAATGTCTTCCACAATATCATACCCCATCTCAGGTGCTTTGAGATTCTTCTTGACATTATCAACCTTGTCTTCAATAGGCTTAACAGGCATGTTAATTTTCTTAGGATCTTGATTTGAAATGGTAAATTCAGGTATTTTATCAGTTGTAGTGTTCTTCTGTATTTTCTTCATATTTTCTTGAAGTTTCTTGATCTTCAAAAGTATTGAATTGTCTTTTTTTAACAAAATCTGTCTTCTTGTTGTCACATTGGTTTTTGATGTTTCCTCTTGTTTCAGAGAATCTTCCTCTTCTGTATCAAACATTGAGACACAGTCCCATAAAACCAGAGCATCCTCCTCTTGTTTTTCTGTGGATTGATTGTCCTTTTCTTCCTCCTTATCAGTTTATGTTAATTTGGAGTCCAATAATTGATTCATTACCAGTGTCATAGAATTTATCCATTGAGGGCAATTCTTCTCAGAATGGGGCTGTTGATGAAAGGTACAAAAATTATCCATGCCTACATCAGTTAAATTCATTGTTGAAGGACTATGTGGAGGAGGCTTAGTTTGACTGTTGTCTTCCCTTTTCTTATAATAAGGATTATATGATTTGTGAGCCTCTTTTTCCTTCTCTAAATCTATCACTCTGTTAGATAACGTTTGTATCATCTTCAACATCCCTTCAAAATCCTGTGACCGCTCATCCTTAGGCTTAGTCAGTAATAAAGGTTTTTTGCTTCCAAAATTCTTCTCTCTCGACTGCTCAGGATAATTTTCTATTCTTTCCAACTCAGCCTCTACCTTCTCAGCTTCCTCATAAGTTTTTGCTAGTGTAGGTCTCACTGATCTCTTGGAAAACATGGCTATATTAGGCCCAAGGGATGAGGTATAGTATTCTATCATAGCATTTTCAAATGGCTTATTTACTGCAGTAAAATTGTTTAGATAAGCAGCAAACCTTTGAGTAAAATCATGTACCTTTTCTTTTCTTTCTTTCTTTAGAGCACATAACCCCTTCATTAAGGTTGCATGAGTTTTCTCTCAAATGTGTTCCAATCTGTGATTGAATTTGCAGGAAGTACAAAATACCATGAGGCTGTTTTTCCTTTTAGAGTGTGGGGAAACAATCTACACACTACATCTTCATGCTCCCCAGCTCGTAATCCTTCTATAGCCAGGTAAAAACTTTGTAAATGATCATCTACCAAAACTCCTTCACCTGGTTCAAACTTGGGTAACATTTTGTCAAAAGCTTGAGGTAGATCATGCAAGGGAGGTGTCAAATTTAAAGGTGACCTAGCTTTCCAAGCAGGCGGTGGAGGTGGTTGGTTTGAATTTACATGAGCCATGATTCTGAGTGGAGACTGAGGTGGTGATTGAACAGGGGTCTGACAAGGTGAACAGTAAGGTGAATATGGGTCCAATTGATTCCAAGGTTGGTCAACTTCTTGTAAGGCTGCTTCTACCAGTTCTTCAAGATCTTCTACCAACACCGAGTCTTCTAATTTAGGGCGATCTTTCTTCTGATATTATCTTCTGGGTAAGACAGGAATAATCGATAATCGTCTAATCTTTTTTGCATATGCCCTTGTAATTCTTCTTAAATCATCAACCACCTCATTATCTACAGGATACAGATACCCTTTCTCTTTATCTTCAGGATTGGATTTGTGGTCCCCGATGGTCCTACCGGGAGAACCACTTGTATTACTTTCTATCTTGATGCTTCTAATCGGAATAACTAATAAGAGTCATGAGATAATCCCCTTTAATTGTAAAGGTGGGTCATTAGCACCCTAGGGTGGTTACTTGAGCCTACATGTGTAACTCGAGCCTACATGATTAACTCGATCCTACATGTCGGATTTAATTATTAAAGTGAAATGGATGAATAAAAATAGAGGTATGGCGCTCCTCATTTGGAACACACACTCTCACTTGTGTAGCACATTAGTGGAGGAGAGAGGAGTAGTTGGAGAAGGAGGAGGATTAGTCTTTGATCTCCTTTTTGGTTTTACCTTTTATCTTTTGGGGCATCTATATTGAGGAAGCTTTTGCTGGTTTTTCCCCTTTAGGGTTTTCCCAAGAGAAATATTTGTGTTCTTTTTGTATGGTTGTGCTTGTCTATCTTTTAGTGATCCTGTTTTTATGCTTTTGTTATGAAATTGAAATGAAATACTAATGATCTAGCTTAGCATATGAAAACTCAACATGGTATCAGAACCACCCTGAAAGAAGACATTGTGCAGATATAGAGGCTAGGGATTCTTACTTTTTGGGTATCTCTCCACAATCTATCAGCAAAAGAAGGCTAGGCCGACTCTCCATTGAAGGGTGCATCTTTTTGTCGAAGCGGAATTCGATTCCGAGTATTTTCAGTTTTCGGTGCGAGAAATTAGGGATTTCTACAGAAGAAGAATTTTTGAGTGAGCTCGGCATAGTATTTCTCCCCTCATCAAAATCGAATTTTAGGGACTTGGATCAATATTTTTGGTTGGGTGAAACTCCAGGAAAGTCAAACCCTAGTTTGACCCTGAGCTGGAAAAACTCTAAATACTAAAGCTGATAATTTTTGGTACATTCGCTATATCTCGAGATCGGAAAAGGCTCAGAAGCTGAAAATTGTAGAGGCCACATTTCAAATCACTATGTACACTGTGTCCAAAATTTAGCCTCAGATTCACTATATTCTGGGAGATCTAATCCCTCCAAGTTAGGGTTCTAGCCTCTTCCAGGATTCATCCCTAAACAGGACACCTGGGGAGAATTTCTATATCTTGGGCTACAAATGTCCAAATGAAATTTTGGAATATTTTATAGAAAGGGAATAGACTTTAATTTCTGTGGTATGAGTTTTAGACTCAGAATATGAAACAGTGACACGTGGAAGTCCGTACAACTTCGTTGTTTTGAACAGTCCTGAAACAGGTCACCTTGGGAAAATGATCATAAGTCCCAATTGGTGAAACCAATTCTGATGAAACCTATGGTGTTGGAACAGGGACATGTGAGGGTACCTTAGTAAAAGTTTCAGACATAGAGGAGCAGTAATTTCAGAGATAGTGCAGAAACAGTATCAGGAATTTCTGTAGGAGAAATTGGAAAAGTAGGGCTTACTGTTCCGGGAGCTTCCCTCCACAGTTTTCAGAAAAGGAGTACATTGGAAAACTAAACTTGAAGAGATCTATATTTATATCCAATCAGGTATGAAAGATTCCAAGTTTTGAAAATTAGTGTTTCTTTGACAAAGCCTAGATTAGCCAGCTCCGGAACCAGGACGGACACTTCAAATCAGTAAGATCTAATCTTTTGTTATTTCCATTTGAGGTTCTCATCAGCTTGATGATAAGCTTGGTGAAGTTGACAACTTCCAAGCATGGAAGTATTTTATTTCTCTGAAAAAAATGAATTGGACACCTACATGAGTAGAGAGGTTCCAGTTCCAGTGGGAGATGAGGCTCAAAGCCTTACACCAAAATAACTTGGTCAAGGCTAAGAAGATCATTGTTGATTCAATCACGGATCAACTTATACCACAAGTGTCTTCCCTAAAAACACTGAAAGAGATGTTTGATTCCTTGACCAAGATATTTGAAGGAAAGAACATACATCAGAAAATGACCTTAAGAAACAAATTGAAGAGGTAAAAGAAGAAGTGAAGAATGCAGAAGTGGTGATAGCCACCTTGAATGGTCTTCCAGGATCATGGGATTCATTCATGCGAGGAATGTGTGCCAAAAAGAAGTGATTGCTTTCAGCTAACTCTGGGAAGAAAAAGAAGCTCGACTCATAAGAAGAGAAGAAGAAGATGGGAGCACTTAAAGATCAATCTCTCACCATTCAAAGAAGATCCCTCAAGCGATGAGGAATATGAAGAGCTCAATTCTTGAAGAACCTCTTATCCATCTTATCATTTGGATCAGAAATGATGATGTCATGAATGAAGAAGATGATGAAGTAGAAGGATCAACAAGGAGTCTACCCACGAAATGAATAAAAGATAAGTATTCAATTGTCATGATATTGTTTTGTTATACATTTGATTATATTCAGTTGATGTATGCATGATAGACTGGTTGTATTAATGACAATAGTGAGATATGGATGAATGTTGTGTTGGATAAACAGTTGCATGATGCATAATAATTTGTCGTTATGCATATGTTTTATGAAATAGTTCTAACCATGCAACTGGTGCATTTGAATTGTAGGAAAGGTTCTGTACAACCGCCTACAAGAAAAGAAGGATGAGACTTGTTCCAAAGAACAAGTGATGACAATTCAATAAACATGAATCTGAAGCATCCGAAGGTCAAAGACATCATGACGAAGGAAAGAGCTTTAGAGAGTGGTAGATCCACCTCGAATAATGAAGACCACCATGGCTATGAAAGAAGCTATGATCAAAGATTAATAATTGATCATGAGGAATGATGTATTCGATATGGTTTCGAGACATAAAGGGAAGTACGTAGTATCTTCCATATGGATCTACAAGAACAAGTGTACAAAGCAAGGTTCGTGATTTGCCTCAGAAAGAATAGACTATGACATGAAATACTCTATTGACAAGTATATATCAAGCATAGAACCACTTGTACAGAATGAAGAGGGAAGATGATACTCCACTTCAGGGGGAGTGACTACAAAAGATATCTGAGTTTGACATGGTACGACATGATGGACAGCTTCCTGATGGATCGAGACTTTACCAAAAGTAAAGTGCATTCCAATCTTCAAGGTTGAATGCAGAAGACTAGGATATGTTGATGACCTGACCAGACGAACTCATGGAAGATGTTATGATGAAAGAATACTAGAATGATGTTTGGGATATAGTACTCAAACCAGAAAGCAAGAATGTGGTATCTTCCAAATGGATTTACAAGATAAAATATGTTGCAGATAGAAGTAAGGAAAGACTTATGGCTAGAGGTTTCTATCAAAAAGAGGGAATTAATTATGAAGATACATTTTCCCTAGTAGCACGGTATACTTCGATTAGAGCTATCATGGCACTTGCATCCATGATGAAGTGGGAATTACACCAAATGGATGTGAAAACAACTTTTCTGAATGGTGTGATCGAAGAAGAAGTATACATAGAACAGCCACAAGGATTTGAAGTTGAAGATAGACATACTCACGTATGCAAGTTGAAGAAGGCCTTGTATGGCCTTAAACAAGCTCCTCGAGCTTGGTATGAAAGGATAGATAGTTTCCTATTGAGCATGGACTTTACCAAGAGTAAAGTTGATCCTAACCTTTATCTCAAGGTTGTAGAAGATGAACATGTCATACTATTATTGTATGTGGATAATCTATTCCTGACAAGGAATGTGAAACATATTGTAGAATGTAAGAAGAAGATCGCTGAAGAATTTTAGATGAAAGACCTTGGGTTACTGCATTATTTCCTAGGTCTGGAAGTATGGAAAAATTCAGAAGGAATCTTTCTCAACTAAGGAAAGTATGTAGTAGAGATATTGAAAAGATTCGATATGTTGGAATACAAAGCCATGGCCACACCCATGGATTCCAACTTGAAGTCGTTAGCTGATGACTCATAAGAATTAGTGGATGTGACTCAATACAGACATATTATTGGGTCATTAAATGTATCTAACAAATACCAGACCAGAAATTTGTTTTGTTTTGAACACCTTGAGTCAGTATCTAGTTCAACCTAGACGTGTTCACCAAATAGTTGCAAAACATGTGATGAGATATCTGAAAGGGACTATAGACTTTGGTCTATACTATGATGGAAACCATGACTACAGATTGTATGGATATACAGATGAATATTGGGCTGGAAGTATCTCAGACAGGAAAAGCACCTCAGGTAGATGCTTTTGTTTGGGGTCTGCTATGAGTTCATGGTTTAGCAGGAAACAATCCAGTGTTTCTCTTAGCACGACTGAAGCAGAATACATAGCAGATTGCTCTGCTAAGTTGTGAAGCCATATGGCTTCGGAAGCAGATATCAGGTCTCTTTGACCTAAAGTTGGATACTACAATGATTCAATGTGATAACTAGAGTTGTGATGACAGATAACCCTGTGTTCCTCCGTAACACATAGAAATCAGGTATTTCTACATACGAGATAAGATGTAGATGATGATGTGTCAGTATTTACATACTGTAGATGCAGATGATGGTGATTCATTATTTCTATACTGAATATAGAGATGATGATGTTTTAGTATTCCCATATTGAAGATATAGATCATGATGATTTCACTATTCCCATACTGAAGATATAGATGATGTTTTAGTATTTACATACTGTAGATGCGGATGATGGTGATTCTGTATTTCTAAACTAAATATAGTGGTGATGATGCTTTCAGTATTCACATACTGTAGATACAGATGGTGATAGTTCAGTATTCACATACTGAAGATGTAGACGATGATGGTTTAGATGATGAACACTTTTGAGACAAGCTTGGTGTTGTTCGAAAAGACCTTCCCGAAAGGGGGAGTAGTGACGTAGTAGTGGGATTTGTTGCAGCTGCAACAAATTCCAAAAATTCCAAAAAAATTTAGGACTCTCCTTTTTGAATTAGTTTGATTGTCTTCTTGGATTTGTCCTGAGAACTTTTCAGAAATACTTGCTTATGCTTGGATTGATCTACAGCTTTGTTTCAATTGTATAAATGATTAAGAATTTCAACGATTGATCGAACCTTCATCATTTGCCTTTAATTGCGTTTGAAGCATGCTTGAATCGGAAGGTTTTTGTTTTGATTTTCCGTCGTTACGAGTGAATTTTGTTTTGATCTTCCGCCGTTACGGGTGAATTTTGTTTTGGTCTTCCGCTGTTGCGGGTGAATCTTTGCTTTGGTCTTCCGCCGTTGCGGAAGGAAACGCACTTTCGTCTTCTGATCCGTTGGTCTTTCGCATCGGCTGATTTTTTGGTTTATGTCGGAAGGTTTTGGTCATGTTTTTCTCCGCCGTTGTGGACGGGAAACCACTTCTTCTCCCGATCATTGTTTAATTCCTCTGTTTCCCACCGTCGCGGAGGGCCACACCCTTTATTTGTCCGTCGTTGCGGCTGCCAAAGGCCTAACTTTTCCGAACCTTTAGTCTTGTCGTTTCCGATTTAAGCCTTGCGTTATGGAGCGGTTTATCCTTTCCTCTTCCGCCATTGCGGCTTCCAAAGAGGTTTAACGCCCGATGTATAAAGCGTTCCTCCAGCCAACATGTCAGCCTTTAGTCGCTTGCCCGAAGTCTTTTCTTTTTCGTCGTTGCGGCTGCCAAAGCTCTAAACTTTCCGAGCATTTAAGTGTTGTTGCCTCCGACTTAAGTCTCATTGCGGATGGTGGGAGGCTTCACGTTTCCACCGTTGCTGATGAGGGAAGTGCCAATATTGCCGATATGTCAATAGTTATCTTCTGATTCGGGATTTACTCCCGGTTACCCCCACCGTTGCGGAGGGATTTTTGGTTCAGCTTTCCGCCGTTGCGGAGCAAAATAAGCTTTCAGCCTCTGATTCAGAAACTCTCCGACGTCCGATCTTCTAAGTTTTCCCACCATGCACGTCTCTGCAGCTGGATCTACGCTTTGGCCATCCGCCATTGCAAAAGGACGAGTGCTTTTAGCCACCGATTAGAAAACGCTCCGACGTCCGATGTTTTTCACGCCCATGGTGTTGACTATATATACGGGTAGAGGGGTTATATTTTTTATTGTTATTCTCGACTGTTGAGCACTGTCATTTTCGTGCGTGTCGTTCTCATGAGCTGTGAAGGACCCCTCGGTCGGTGTACCTGCATCCAAGTGGCAATTGTGGAATCCTGACCGTCGTCGACCCGCCATACTCGCCGTATTGCCAGGTAGGCTCTTCATTTCTCCCTTTCCGTTTGAACTGTTGGTGGTTTTCCATTATGGTTTTCTTCCCCGGCCGTCTTTCTCGTCCCGTTCAATTAGACGCCTATATAGGTGGAGATTTTATCCTTTTGACCATGGGGTGGGGCATTTTAACCCCGAAGCAGTATTTTTCCCACGATTTTTGTTTGCAGCCTCGCGCGTAGGGGATGGGGGTTTGGTGTAGACGGCCGTTACGCCGTCTGTGCCAAGCCACCCTCTGTGTAATGATGGGTTTGCAGGGGGAGGTTTTTGTGGATTTCTGTAGCATTTGGGGGTCCCGCGCAAAACAATTCTTGCTCGGTTTCGAACCCAGGCCGGGGAGGAGGGTGTACCGCGACGCATAATTCTTCACCATAGTTTCACTGGGGGTTTGTCTTTGATCAAACGCGCCCTATAAACCTGCATCCTCGAATAGCCAGCATTTAGCCGCACTGTTCCGCGTGTAGTTATTTGTAAACCCTAACCTGTGGAGGGGATATGTCACGGCGTTCAGTTTGTTAACCAGAGACCGCAAGGGTAGTGGTGTTGTTAAAAGCTTCATTTAAGGGTTTGCGTAGTTTTCCCCTATCTGTCCCGCGCAGTGTTTTGATAATGGCACCCGCAGAGAGCGGGAGCTTTCTTCGCGCTAATGTAGATGTTTTTCCGTCAGATTGCATTGTGAGAAATGTTTGGTATTGGAAAACAGTGGTAGCTGGCATAATCTTACTGCATATAACTCTTTTCAATCATGCTAGACATAGACTAATTCATTGAACAATGCGCATCATGTTTCAATAGCTCTGTTAGTAAGGTCATACACATATGTTAGCTTCGTTAACTAATTGCTGTCATGATACACATAAAAGAAGTAAAACGCTGCACATTGTCATATAAGTGTTTGCAACTGGAATTGCTTAATGTTACAATGTTATATATGGTAGGAAGAATTCGATCTCACAACGTCAAAGAGACAAAAGAAGAAGGCCCCTGTGGTCGAAGAAGAGCCAGAAGTAGAAGTGGTCACCAAGACAGAATACGTATATGAAGACACTAAATGCATTTATGGCGTGGAACCTGAATACCAGTGGGGGGAAATCTATAGACTGATTACCCGAAGAGAAGTTCCCGACATGGGCTTAGAAGAAGAGTCCATATATGCTAACATTGAAAGATATTCCCTTATGAAGGTTGCCACACGACCAGAACTGTTCCCGTGCTCCGAAGTAATTGGCTGGATTCTGCCCCGGGAAGATGTAACAACAATGATTCTGGAAAATGATGAAAGACAGGGCTATGCTGCATTTACCCCTGGATATGTGGCGTTGGATTATCACCTACCAGAAGCCCAAGTATTCTTATCTGATGACTGGCTGAATAGCATTAGAATGGACCTGGTAGAGACTCTTAAGAGAATGTTGCTGCAGGGAAAACATTACCGATACAAACCGACGGATGAGTATGATACAGCGAGCTTGAGGGCTCCCTACAGATTTATAGCTCTGATGCTTAATAGGTTCTTTGGGAGAGCTCATGGTAGATTCTTCAAGATAGAGTGGATACCCATCATTTTTCATGTGGAAACCCAAGGGACAATCTTCAACTGGGCCAGCCTTGTATCAAGCAGTCTTTCTTCTTGCTTGGCCTCAGCCTTGGGAGGAGAGTCCCAGAAAAGATATGAATTCTATATGAGTTCAATACTGATAGACTGTATATTGTGCAACCAGCCTTTCCCTGGTCTCAGGTGCATCTGGGACCGGGAAATAATGCCTGTCTATGCTGCTTATAGACCACTGTGGGCACACCAGTACCACAGCCATTACAGAGAAGTCTGTGAGCACTTCATTATGCCACTATACACACTCATTTTCCGAAAAGAGTGTGATTGTATGTCGGAGGAGGCCATGAAAGTAATAGTGGATTACGCAGACTACTATTTGACCGAACATGGCATGTACTTCAGAATGTTTGGAGGCTCGAGAGCGCCTTCCCTACTGCCAAAATATGCAACTGATTACATTGTCCATAAGGAGACAGTCAGACAAGTGTTCTTGGATGGAATAGGCAGCTTCCTGTTCGAACATAAGAAGACTGCTTATCCTCCCTTGCCCTTCATACTAGGAAGCTACAGGTTCACTAAGGTGAAACAAGCTGGTGAATTCGCAGAGGAGCTGGAGAGATTCCATTTTGGCGAGATGCCCTATCACAGAAATGACTCCCATGGTAAAGTGGTTGATCATTGTAAAGAAAATAAGGTGCATTTCGAGTATACTCACCATTTTGATAGGGAAGAATCTGTCTTCCGAAATGCCTCGAACATGACAGCACTGAAGAGAATATTCACGAAGAAAATCACCACCAAAGGTGGAAAGGGGGATGAACAGGCTAAGGCTGAGGAAGAAGCCAAAAGAAGAAATGAAGAAGCCCAGAGGTTGGCAAAAGAAGCTGCAGAATGGTTGCACAGTGAAGAGGAAGGGAAAAGAAAAGCTTCCCAAGAAGCAGCTGAGAGAGCCCAGGAAGCAGCTAAAGAGGCAGAAGAAGCAGCTAGAAAAGCAGCTGAACAAGCAAAGAGAAAGCTCGATGAGGAGCTACAAAAGCAGGAGGCAGAGAGGTTGAAGCTGACACAGACTGAGACAGAACAGTCAGCTTCCGACATAGCTGGAGGGCAGACCCAGGATGTTGAGAACCCAAAGGTTCAGGACCTACAAGTACCTGCTGTCAGCACTCCCATGGTCCCCACTCTCAAGCTGGTTCCTTTTGTTCAGAAAAAAGGGCAAGAAATCCCTGATTTCAACACTGTATATTATGATAGGGCAACAAAGAGAATAATAAAGAGAACAGAGAGGAAGGTTGAGGTGGAAGGTCTACCTAGTAAAATGATAACGGATACAGCTGTTATGTTAGGGACAGACCAAGATCCAAGGTTCACCCTAAGAGCCGGGTCTGCATTTATCCAAGCTTCAGAGGATAATGTAGGCAAGATAATAACTGACTTGGAGCAGTCCAAGAAATCCTCTGCTCAGTTGAAAGATACATTGAGGAAAGAGAGGGAAGAAAGCAACAGGCTCAAAAGGAAATATGAAGATATGCAAAGGGAAATGGAGTCCTCAAGAGCTGAAGTACAGGCCCTCCAAGGAGAGATACAAGTGCTGGAGACGACACAGGAGTCTCTGGAGAGAGTACAGAAAGAATACCAAGAGTTAAGAACTGAAAAGGCACAGCTACTGGCAAAGGTGGAGGAGCTAGAAGAGCAGCAAAAGATCCTCTTGGAGGCCAATGATCTGCACACCCAAGAACTAAAGAAGGAACATCAGGAACATATTTCCTCGCTTACAACTGCTATGGAGGAAGCAAGAGAACAGAAGGTTAACCTCCAGCCATTCAAAGAGCATCTTTTGGCCCAAAAAACCAAGATGTTGCAGCTACAGACTGCTATTGAAGAAGAAAGATGTAGAGTGCTGCAGATCGATGGCAGATTGGAAGAGATCTTGGAAACTGCATCGTACTTTGTGGACAGATCTCAAGACATCCTCGAGGTCCTGACTGCCAGAATAGCAAGGTTGGAAAGCAACAAAGAAGCTCCAGCAGAGCTGCCATCAAAAGATAAACAGGACCTTAAGCGGGATCATGACCTGGCAGAGTTCGCCATCAACACCGCTAAAGATTTCAAGAAGGCAGTTAAAAAGACAAAGGGATTATGCACCGAGTTTTTCAAAAGACTTCTCATTACCTACAACTGGTGCCAGACAGAGGCTTAGCAAAGGCTCGAGGCTTTCCCAGACCATGATTCATTTATGGAGATGTTGCAGAAAAGACATCAAGATGAAGAAGCAAGAATGCAGCACATTAAGGCCATCGATGACCATATTCTGAGAAGCGAAGTAGGCCATTCAGCTGTTAGTGTGCAAATATTGGAAGACCAGCTTCGGTTAAGCGCAACCAGAGTGGAGGCTATAAAGAACCAGGCAGAAAAATTTGAAATCAACATTCAGTTTTTGGAACCCTGCGCATTTGAGGGCATTGCCTCTGATGCTGCGTCATGGAAGAAGTTTCTGGATGCTCAAGTGGGACCCTCCTCATGAAGGATCGGTCATTGTTGTATTTTGTGACTATTTTGTAAAACAGTTAAGAAAAGTAGAACATTGGGAAACGAGAGGTTGGGAAGCCCAAAGGTCACTTTGGGCAGCCCAACAATCTCACCCTTTTGTGTAAATGTAAAAGACTTAGAGGGAAAAAGGGATTTTTCCCAGTTAGACTAGAAAGAGATATTGTAAGAAGAACTATTTCTCTTTGCAATAAAGAAATATGGTTTGCCTGTTGGAGGAAGATTGGTGGAATTTCCAAATGTTATGTTGTGGATGGCTGAAAGATGAACTATTTTGTTTTACATTTTTTGTCCATTAACCGTGAGATCGTTCTAACCCTGTGAACCTATGTTCTTGTTTAAATGGTTTCTGGTTTATTTTGTGGAATGACCACCATGAGTAATGTATGCGGTTCATAAAACAATTGGCTATCTGGTTGTTGAAATATATTTAATCGTTCATGCATTGTGGAAAGAAATATCAGCTAACTGTAGTTTCTCTTTATATTGCATGCACAATACACATTACTCATGAATAATTTACAGTTTGCTCCTCGGGGATAGATAGATAGATAGATAGTTAGTTAGTTTTATTTCTGTACATGTGATTTAGATGCTTGTGAGCCTAAGACGAGAGGTAAGAACCTACGCATCATGTTGTGACTGTTCCTTGCATCTAATCACCCTGCATGGTTAAGTAGGCATATGCATCTCATACATAAGTCAAAAAATACAAAAAATATACACGGTGGACCGGGCCGCAACCAGTAAAGCCTTGTTTTTTTTTTTTACTTTGATCTACGGTAGCCGGACTGCAAACCGGACGGATTCTCTATACCAAATAGTCAATGGGCTAGTTGGGAATGTTGACTGGGGAGAATCCCTTTTTGTTGTTTCCTGTGAATTTCTAGGCCTCAACAGGATTGTATCATCTCTGGGAACTTTCCCTAAAGTGATCCAGTGACCTCAGTCCTCGAGAATGAAGAGGGATTGTATCATCCAGGGACATCTGTCAATAATGGATCCGATGACCTCGGTCCTTGAGAATGTGGTAGGATTGCATCATCCTTGGACTTAGTCCTAAAGTGATAGGGACTGATTCTCCCGTAATCAATCCGGTGACTTCGGTCCTCGAGAATGTGATAGGATTGCATCATCCTTGGACTTATTCCTAAAGTGATAGGGACTGATTCTCCCGTAATCAATCTAGTGACTTCAGTCCTCGAGAATGTGGTAGGATTGCATCATCCTTGGACTTAGTCCTAAAGTGATAGGGACTGATTCTCCCGTAATCAATCCGGTGACTTCGGTCCTCGAGAATGTGGTAGGATTGCATCATCCTTGGACATAGTCCTAAAGTGATAGGGACTGATTCTCCCGTAATCAATCCGGTGACTTCGGTCCTCGAGAATGTGGTAGGATTACGTCATCCTTGGACTTAGTCCTAAAGTGATAGGGACTGATTCTCCCGTAATCAATCCGGTGACTTCGGTTGTCGAGAATGTGGAGGGATTGCATCATCCCTGGACTTTAAGTCCAAAAGTGATCCAAAGACTTTTTTGTCTTTGACCTGTGGATTGCAGGTTGTTGCTAATTATGATGATGTCGTACTTGTCAAAAGATCAGAATATGATGATGATGAAGTACTGATCGAAATATCAGAGTGTGATGATGATGACGTACTGATCGAAAGATCAGAATGTGATGATCACGTACTGATCGAAAGATCGGAGCGTGATGTTGCTGATTGAAAGATCAGAATATGATGATGATGTTGTTGATGTTGCTGATCGAAGGATCAAAATATGATGATGATGATGTTGTTGATTGAAAGGTCAAAGTGCTGAAGATATTGCTGCTGATCGAAAGATCAAAGTTGTTGCTGATTGAAGCGGTCAAACTTGTTTCTAATCGAAGCGGTTAAATTTGTTGCTGATCGAAGTGGTCAAAGTGTGGATATTGCTGAAGATTAAAGATGAAGACTACATGATATTGAAAAGCTTCCAATGATTTATAGATGTGTTACCGTGATGATGTTGATGATGTCCTCCATCTCTCTCCTACTATTGTTGTTGATGATGTTGTTGTAGAATACCCTTCTCGTTAAGGGGGAGTGTTGAAATATTGTAACTTCGAAGAATATTCTATATGTATCTTTTTGTGGTCCCCAATGGTACTACCGGGAGAACCACTTGTATTACTTTGTATCCCGATGCTTCTAATCATAAAAACTAATAAGAGTCATGAGATAGTCCCCTCTAATTGTAAAGGTGTGTCATTAGCACCCAAGTGTGGTTACTTGAACCTACATGTGTAACTCGAACCTACATGATTAACTCGAGCCTAGATGTCGAATTTAATTATTAAAGTGAAACGGATGAATATAAATAGAGGTGTGGCTCTCCTCATTTGGAACACACACTCTCACTTGTGTAGCACATTAGTGGAGGAGAGAGGAGTAGCTGGAGAAGGAGGAGGATCAGTCTTTGATCTCCTTTTTGGTTTTACCTTTTATCTTTTGGGGCATCTATATTGAGGAAGCTTTTGTTGGGTTTTTTCCTTTAGGATTTTCCCAAGATAAATCTTTGTGTTCTTTTTGTATGGTTGTGCTTGTCTATCTTTCAGTGATCCTGTTTATATGCTTTTTTTATGAAATTGAAATGAAATACTAATGATCTAGCTTAGCATATGAAAAACTTGACACCAAGCAGGAAGTGGAGGTGGTTGGTTTGCATTTACATGAGCCATGATTCTAAGTGGAGAATGAGGTGGTGACTGAACTGTTAGACACTGAGAGGGGGGGTGAATCATTGTAAATCCAATTTTACAGCTTTTCTTAACTTGTCACGATTAACTACCAATTCATCATTCCATTATTCTACCAATCTCATAATCATTTCATAAACATCTTTCACTTCATCATTCACATAGCATAAGCAAGAACCCTAACACAAAAGAACACAACACCATATAATTTTGTAATCTTTTTGTATTAGTTTTAGTCCGGCTACAACCATTAGGTAAAATCAGCAACTACTGATATGTAGAGCACCTACTCTACATCCAGGACCCTGTTGATGAAATTGTCATTGATGCCAACATGGTCTTGATGTCATATCAGTTGCTGAAGATGTTGATAACCCTAGATGATGTCCTTGCATGTGCATGGAAGCCCTAGTGGCTTAATGGAAAGTTGTCATAAGCACTGGAGGTTGTTGATGATATATGGGTCAACTTATAATCATGGAGATGGAGTCCATGGGTATTTTTGAAGAAGACTTTAAGATGCAAAGAAGCCCGTTATGACCCAAGTCCCTTGAATTTTAAATAGTTAAAGTAAATGGTGAAGTCAGCCCAGTCAAATGGATAGTCAATACAATAACAACAGGGGTCCCTAATGAATTTTGAAGAAAGTCTTTTAAATGGGGTGAAATGAAATAAAATAAAAAAGGGGGATGATTTTAAAATAAAATAAAATAAAAGGGGGATGATTTTAAAATAAAATAATTAAAAAAATTAAAAATACAAAAGTATACTTTCCTTATTTTATGGATAATGATCACCTTAGAGGTGTATTTAAAAACCTAAGCTCAAACCATCGATGAAGAAGAAAAGAGCGTGGCTAACATTAGAGCGTGAGTTTTTTAATTGAATGAAATTTCGATGAAGAAGTCTGCAATTTTGAAGAAGGCTCGGTGGTAGCAGAAAATTTCTTTTCAGCGTGGAAATTTCCTGGACAGCGTGGAAATGTTTGGCTGTACCCAGCAGGTTGAGGACCGTACTACCATTTTCAAGCTCAAATATATCTATTTGGGGTCGTCCTACTGTTAATTGGGGCAATTCTTGCAAATCTGGGCAGTATCTTATTTTTAGTGGGACATATGAGTACCACGTAATGATGAAGTTGCCGATTGCATCATAGAATCATTCCTATCAGATCTGGTGTTTTATTTCTGTGGTTTTGAGCAGGGATCTCATGTCTTTTGCAAGGGAGTGTGTTAGTGGAAGAAATTACCCATTTGCCTTGTGAAGTCGTGGCATTTTATATTCATCTCTCAGCTAGGCATTTTATGACAAATCCATTTATTCCAGATTTGAAATAATCTCCAGCACGTTGTCATTATATGCTGGTATTTACAATGTTGGGCATTTCATGACAAATCTGGGCGTGTTCTCTCTCTTTAAGAGCTCTGGAAATTGTGAGCTATATATTCTTTGAATTTTGGAGTATGCCCTCAGGCAATCACTGAAGAATTCCTAGGCTGTTATTTATTCATTGGGAGGTCGAGTTGGCCATTTGAAGACATTTTCTCATAAGTCTGGCCATCATTATTAAAAGAGAAAGGAGTACGAGCTCATTCATCACCCAGCTCAACGATTTCACTGCTGTGAGAGTCATACCTACAAGAGGGTGCATTTCCTAGCTGAAGGAAGACACCCCAGCTTACACCTTTGTTCTTGGGCTGTTATTTATTCATTGGGAGGTTGAGTTGGGCATTTGAAGACATTTTCTCAGCCCCTTGTTGACCGGACAGTCCTTTGGAGAAGATCTGAACTGTGGGAGGGCGCATTTGGCATTATATTCCTGTAGCAGCTGATTGGTTCTTCCAGTCTGTCCATACTGTAGTAGCCCACTATTATATTTTGTTGAATATTTTTCTTCTTATCTTTAGGACATCAACAAAGGTCACAGAGACATGAGTTTATCTCTGGATATGGCATTATCTCTCTGGTTATGATCTTGACAGAACCTACAGCAGGTTAAATGCTCTGCTTTGATGAAGATGCCTTGATTGAGGAGTCTGAACATGATACATATGACTGGGCAGTGAGATTTTGTCTTATACCAGCAAAGCTCGATCTCCTGGCAAATTCCAGAGATCAGATTATTCAGAAAACGCCCAAAACACTCCATCTCTGCAAAAAAGAGATGTCTCTTTCATAAAGTTTTTGATAGATGTGTTCTATAATTACTATCCAAAGAGATTCGGCCAAGCACCTTTTGTAGATTCTCCATTGGTATTTCTACTTGGCTGGAATATTGTCAAACCCTGGTTGACTGGGACTCTCAGTCCAAATTTGATAAGATTGAAGTATTTTACAGCGTTTATGCATATGGCTGATCAATCTCAGTCGTGTTGGAGACAGGAAAGTTACAGGCTTCAGTTTGAAAGGTATGCTTTTACATCTTCACAAGTTTGTTAAGCAAGAGGTATGTTCTTTTTCTAAAAGGATCAAAGATCAAGTAAAACTTAAGAAGATACAGATCCTGTGAGCTAGATTCTAGAATGATAGTTTGTTATCTTGCATAAAGAGTTGATGCATATAAATTTATTGCTGTGGACACTGTGGCATAGTCTTGGGCTAAACTAAGGACATGTTTTAAGACATCCTAAAGCCATAAAAGTGAAGAAGAGAGGAATAGCTGTAACATGATTTAATGACAAGATGACTTGAGATGAGCAGTGTATAGATAGAAGGATAAGGCTGATTGAAGCAGTACAAAGACAAAGAAGAAAACTCCTTTTTAAGCTTCAATACAAACAGAAATCCCAAGCTCTTGAAGTGATAAGTAGTTCTGAAGTTTTGTTGTTTGAAGACCATACACAGTCTGATTTTTAGAAGCACATTCTCAGTTATTATACACAGTTCCAGGTTGTCATATGTTTTGATGTTTGACTGAAAGGAAAGAGGTGTGGTGAGCAGAGTTTGTCTGCTTATATGGAGATCAAGTCTGCGAGAATACACTGACCAATTTTGGACTTATGATTGAGTTCTTTTGAAGCATACACACAATCTGAATTGATGTGTTCTCTGATATAATAACCAGTCAAGGTCAAGGTTGAATTTGACTATGAGCAGCAGTAAAGAAAGATAAATCACAAGTGCAAATTTATATGATGCTGGCAGCAGCATAATGTATGCATGGTTATGACCAGAATGATGTGCCTGACAAGATGATGATGTGAGCAGCAAGGATGATGAGTCTTGATGATGACCAGCAACAAAGATTGACCAGCAGATGATGAACAGAGAAGATTATTGCAGGAGCAGTAGATGAACTATGATCAATGTTACAGCAGAGCAGTGTTGATGATATGACAGAGTTGTCTTGTGTATGATGACAGTAAGCCTTAATGTAAAAGCAAGCTTGTCTTGCTTCTGAGTTTAGTATACCTCAATCACTTCTTAGCAGGGTCTAAGAGAACCAGGCAGGGTCCTGGATTAAGAGCAGGTGCTCTATTTATCAGTAGGTGTTGATTTCGCCTAACGGTTGTAGCCGGACTAAATAATACAAAAGATTACAAAATTATATTGAGTTGTGTTCTGTTGTGTGATGGTGCTTATGAATGAAATGTTTATGCTATGTGAATGATTTCTATGAAATGTTTATGTGAGTAATGAATTGATGAATTGGTAGCTAACCCTGATAAACTGTGAAAAGGTTAAAATTAGCTGCACACTAATTCACCCCCCCTCTCAGTGTCTACAATTGGTATCAGAGCCAGCCTTTGTCACGAGCCTAGCAAGCTCGAAGGAGATCCTTAGACACAATGGAGGAAAAGAAAGAGTCATCAAGAAATGATGTCCCTGTACTTGATGTTACAGATTATTTCAGTTGGAGGGGGAAAATGAAGGCTTATCTGAAGAAGTTCGGGATTTGGGAAATTGTCATCAATCCACCCGTTCCATCAAACAAGAAAGGAAAACCAGCTGCACAGAAGGAAGCAAAGAAGGACAACACTACAGCTTTGAAGTTCCCCATGGATGGACTTCCCAGTTCAGTGAAGGAAAGTGTAGGAGAGTACACTTCAACAAAAGACCTATGGTTCAAGCTGGAGAGTGAGTATCAGAAGGCAAGACCAGAACCTGAAAATACAGATCAGACATCAGAAGACAAGCCCCCAGAAGAGCTAAATCAAGAAGAAGATAAACAGGAAGAGGACTCTAGTAAAGGTATGGACTCTTGTGATTATAATGATAGCTTGTGTGATGAAACTGAGAAGGTTCTTGCAGAAGATGATGAAAGGATACCAAAGACTGCACATCAAATACATCTCACATTGCTAAATATTGATCTTAGAGCAAATTGGTTCCTAAACACAGTAGATCTGAACCAGAGTGAATTCACAAAGTTTAAAAAGGAAATCTTGGACTCCTTGAATGAATATCAGCAGAAGACCATGTCAATGAAAGTGTTGCTTCAAAAGCTTAAAGTCAAGGACAAAGAGTTGTGAGATCAAATGAAAGACAAGGATGCTGAAATTGAACAATTAAAGACCAAATTGATCAGCCAAAAGGAAGAATCAGAAAAGCCTGCTCAAGAGCTTGAAGAAACCAGAGAGGTCAATCATGATCTGAAGACTCAGCTGGAGGAAGCCAAGAGAGCAGAAGAAATCTTGAAGAGTCAGCTAGAAGAAAAAGAGGAGACAGTCCAGAAGCTGGAATTGGAGGTAGTTGGTCTCAGGAAGAAAGATAAGAAAAATGAATCCTTGGTCAAGCTCCAGGACAGTTCAATTGTCCTAGATAAGATCTTGGATTGCCAAAGATCTCCGCTCGACAAGTCTGGTCTTGGTTACAAGAAGAACAAAGAAAAACTTGAAGATGACACTTGGTTTCTGAAGACTCTAGAAGCAGGTCCATCAACGTCCAATGCTTCCCCCCAGGCACCTGCACATGACAACAAGAATTTTGAAAAGTCAAAGGTGAAACAAGGAGTTAGGTCTGTTCATCAAAGCAACTTCATAAAGGAAATAGCTCTAAGACCCAGGTATGAAAGTGATTTCAATGGTTATTGTTATTGTTGTTCTAACTTTGGTCACAAGGCTATGGATTGTAGGTTCTATGGAAGGAGAAGGGCTGGAAGCCCCAATGTCTCAGTGAGATGTTGGACATGCAATCAAGTCGGACATGTTGCTGCCACATGTCGCACAGTGAGATGCTACTCTTGCAGTGGGTTTGGACACAAAGCACATGAATGTGCCAGTCAAAGAAGTCAACCAAGAAGAAATACTCCATACATATCAGCAAGAAATTTGAAAATCAGAAGATAAATGCCTACGGTCAGGGATATGCTCAGGCATGGAGAAATGAAGCGGATCAAAGAAGTGTTGGAAGTTCCAATAGCTCAGTTAGGTGCTGGTCATGCAACAAATTTGGGCACAAAGCACAAAATTGTTGGAATGATATGAGAAGACTGACATATAGCTCAGCCAGGAAAACCAGCAAGGACAATGAAGGAACAGATGCTCAAAGGAAAGATGCCAAGAAGCAGGTATGGATAAGGAAGATTTTGCAGTTGCAGTTAGGAGAAGCTGATCAGAACAGGAAGGATGGCTGCCATATGGCAAGCCAAGTGTAAGGTCTCTCAAAGACCTTAACACACCTTGAGTTCATGAGGCTGGAGAATGAACTCAAAGGAGAAAGGATGGTTACTCCAGGCATAGAGATAGGTCCTAGGATCGTGCATACTGGTATAATGACAGAAGAAGCACAAGCGGAGCAGCATTTTTCATAGGAAACTGTCTGGTATCATGGTCTAGCAAAAAGCAATCCTCAGTATCCTTGTCTACAGTAGAAGCAGAATATATAGCAGCAGCAGCATGCTGTACTCAAATTCTTTGGATGAAACAGAACCTGCAAGACCTACAAGTAACATATGATGAGCCGATTCC
>LPNX010779530.1:674539-687256 GCA_001517045.1 Pseudotsuga menziesii
TCCTGGTCATTGATGCCAACAGTTGAGTCTTGGTGTCCCTTGTGGAGCCCCTAAGGGTTAGTGTTTGTTTTGTGGTTGTCTGTGTCAAGAGGAGACCTTTTGACTTTGTCCAAGCCCAAGTCTGAAGCCCTTGGAGCCCTTGGGACAATAGCAAAAGCCCTAAACTTCCTGGAAAATGGTCGAGTAAATTAAAACAAATTAAAATCTATTTTTATTAAAGACTATTGCTTTAAAACAAGGAATGTAAATGATGACAAATTAAAACATGATAAAATATTTGAATAGATTTTTTTTTTTAAATAACTTTTTATTTAAAATTTAACTCAGTAAAATAAGGAAAAGGTTCATTCAACATATAATTTAACCAAGACACATGTATTAAAGGAAAGATGTTTTTACCAAAAAAAATAAAAATAAAAATAAAAGGGAAAACATTCTTTTTCATAAAATAAGGATTTTTTTTATTATTTAAAAAACAATATATAATAAATAAATAAGATATGTCAAAAATATTCAAGGAAACGTTCACTTTTCTTCTTATATAAATATAACTATATTTCTTCCTTGGTTAAAAAAAAAAAAAGAGGCTCTTGACCAATATTAGCAACAGTCGCATGAATAATTTTTGGCCGTGATGAAATAGAGTTCACCTGAGGTTTTTCGGGAGACTGAGGAAGTAATTACAGCAGCAGGGAATATGTTGCACAGTAATTAATTTTTGAGGACAGACTGATGATTCTCGCTGTAAATAACAGCAGTCGCATAAATTTTTTTTGGGCGAGATCTATTATTATTGCAAGCAGTCGCATATGTAATTTTTGACCGGGAGTTCATTGAATTATAACAGCACCAACTGAAATGAGTCCGTTGATGGTTCTACGGAAGATCTGAAATCAATACCATCTTCAAAGAACGTGCAGATTTCTCAAACCTAGTTGGCATTGCCGTTAAAGAGCTTCTAAATATCCAGCGAGGGAAGTCGCGTTCTCATCACCATCAAATATTGAATTCTGTTCGGCCTTGTGTAGAGAATACTCACGGGAAGGCAATTCTATAGTAAATGAAGTAAATTTTATAGCCTTCTATTTAATGCCAAATCTGGACGTGTTTCAGAAGCAACAGCCGCATCATTTTTTTGATTTGAGACAGCCCTGAGGTATGTATGAACAGCACATGTAAATTGGCTTGAATTTACAAGAAGGATTATTAGAAAATGCACATTCAGTATTGAGTAAGATGCTTATCAGTCAAAGGTGTACAAGTGAATATATTCAGGCATGTGTAGTTGTGCAAGTGAATGCACAGGTAGAAGTATGAGACTCTTCTCTATGCTGATGATTGTGTATAGATATCAGTGAGTGTACAGCAGTAAACAAATATATTAGTTGTGATATGATATGTACAGCAGCATATTCACAGTCCATTTTTCTCATCATCCACAGTCAGAGGTATGTATACATCAGTATATACAGTGTTATGCATTTGTGTAGTAACGTACATGATTGTGTAAAGTACAGCAGTGATGAGCTATGATGGTATATTGATATGTGATGATATAGCAGTAATGATATGTATGCTGAGTCATAATGTGGCAATATTTATGAATTTACAAAAGGTATATAAGGGAATGCATATTCTATATTCAGTCAAAAGTGTGAACTATGTCATATGATCTAAAGATGTTCACTCGATGTTTATGATGCTTACACTACATACATGCTACACGATACACTCTATGTTGTGATTTTATAATGTTGATGCATTCAAGTGGTAGCAGTAAGAGATTCTTTTGCAGCAGAGAGTTCAGGTTTTGATATTTGACAGGTCCACAGGCTCGGCATATCAGCAGAGAGTACAGGTTTTGATAGTTGACAAGTTCATAGGTTCGGCATATCAACAGAGAGTACAGGTTTTGGTATTTGACAGGTTCACAGGTTCGGCAGATCAGCAGAGAGTATAGGTTTTGGTATTTGACAGGTCTACAGGTTCGGCAATATTTTTCTTATCAGGGTGGCAGGACGGGGCAAGGAAAGGAGGTCGTATCCTCCTTCCGGTAGAAGCCAGTAAACTAGGGAGTGGTAGCTTCCTTCAGGTTGCAGCCTGTAAAACAGGGGGTCGTAGCCTCCTTTCAGTTGAAGCTGAAAAATTGAAGTCTATATAATAAGTCAGTTGTTCTTTTCATCCAGTTATTTCTGGACAACTATTATTAAAAAGGCTTCCGTGGTTTTACCCCCAGGACTTGGGTTTCCACGTAAAAAATCTTGTGTACTGTGCATCTTGTTATTTTTCATGACTATTGATGATATGCTGCTATGATTGGTGATTAGCAACTTGCTCTTGATCAGAATTTTTTTTTAATTGGCAAATATTGATTCATCATTCCATTATTCTACCAATCTCATAATCATTTCATAAACATCTTTCACTTCATCATTCACATAGCATAAGCAAGAACCCTAACACAAAAGAACACAACACCATATAATTTTGTAATCTTTTTGTATTAGTTTTGGTCCGGCTACAACCATTAGGTAAAATCAGCACCTACTAATATGTAGAGCACCTACTCTGCATCCAGGACCCTGCCTGGTTTTCTTAGACCCTGCTAAGAAGGGTTTGAGGTATCCTAACCTCAAAATCAAGACAAGCTTGCTTTTACAATACAGTATACTTGTGTTACCATACTCATGTCATCATACACAAGAAATCTCTATCACATCATCAATGCTACTCATAACATCAACTCTGTTGTAACACTGCTCATCATTACAACTACTAGCCATCTACTGCTGCAAATTATCCTCTGGTCAGTACTTCTTCTGCTGATCAACACAGCTCATTAATCTTTGATCATCATTCTTCACTGCTGCTCTCATCAGTTTTTCATCATCATTTTGTCAGGCACATCATTCTGACCATAACCATGAATACATCATACTGTCCATCAAATTGCTGTCAGCATCATCCAACAATCATCATATCAATCTGCTCTGCTGCTTGTCAACATCATCAACAATTATGTTAGTCTGCATGCATCATCATAGCATGTCTCATATTCACCAACTCTATTATGTCAGTCTGATGTAGGTGTATTGTTTATGCACCACAAGAAATCTATTGTGTCAATATTGTCATCATCATCATGGTCTTCTTCACTTTGTCACTGATCATAACTTGACAGAGCTGAGCATGTCAAGTCATCAAGGAAGTCTTCAATACAGTCACAGAGATGCCATCAATTCTCTTCATTGCTGAGTCATGTCTTTTGCTGAAGTTATCATTGTTATACATACCTTGTCATGTCTTAGCTTGTCATTAGGATAACTCAGCCTTGGACTAATCACACTCCACACTCAGCCTCATAAGCTAGGGCTGTCATCTTTTGTCAATGTTCAAGCTTTGTGTTGTCAAACTCATGGACTGTGTATACATGCACACCTCTTTCCAGGCAACTAAACCCCAACACACATGTCAAACTGAAATGTGTATCAGACTTGGACTTGGAAGCATCAAAAGTTGAACTGTGGAAGAAACTCAGGCTTGTCTACATGCTGAGAAAGACCCCATCCAAATCCCAAGTCTGAACTATGAGTTCTTACAAACACATTCGGATGTGTTTCAAGCTTGACTGTACATACAAGCTTGCACTGTGGACCAATTCAGACTGTGTCTCAACCACTGTCATCTACCTCAAACTTGGAGTCAAACTCGGGACTGTTCATCACTCATCATCCTAAGGTTCCAAACCTCTTCACAAGAGACTGTCAACTTCTTCAAGAAACTAGGGCTGTCATCTTTTAAACTCCAAGGATCTCCAAACTGAACTGTCAGACTTTTTTTAAGCTCAATTAAGATCGTTGACTCGGGACTTTTGATGACAGTGCTTCCAAAACATTGTATGCACAAATAGAGTGCCTCCTTTACATCCTTTGAATTCTTCTCTGTGTACTAAGATCTATATGTATCCTAGAGTGATCACTTTTCCTCTTCATTGTCATCCCACATTATCATACAATACATCATTAAATTCATCAAGTAAACATCACTGCACATACCTTATATAAGGGCCCATCAACAGATCGTATTTACTTACCTTCTGTCATCATTCATCTCAGTCAAGGACAGGCTGATAGAGGTCTTCTCTTCAAACTTTCTTCAAGGTTGCTGCTGCAAAAATCATCATGGAGATTAATGTGCTGCTGCCTTCACAACTCTTCAACCCTTGAATTCTTGACTGCTGCAAATACAAGTTAGGGCTGTCAAATTCTTCAAAAGGACTGTCATATATCATACACCCAGGCTTAGTCTTCAAATATTTAGAGCTCCCAAACTCTTCTCAAGACAGACTGCCAAACTCTTACAAAACATTGTCAAACTCAAACTGCTCATGGACGGTGTATGAGCCCTAAAACCAGTCAAGTTCAGGCTGAGTGTGCATCTGACAGATCAAAGTGTGTACGAGGTTTAGGAAAAAACCTAACCACATGTCAAAACCTGAACTTAGTCATAATTCGGACTGTGTATACACCTCAGATCTGTGGAATAGCATCAATGTGGACTGTGTATTATTGCTGAGAAGGTTCGGGACTGTTTCAATCCTCTTCAAAACATGGGCTGTCATAAACAATCAATTCGGGACATATACTGTGTAAACCTCATCAATTTCAAGACTTTGTGAATGTTGGAATAACTCCAAGCAATTCCAACAGTAGACTGCTCAAACATTTAGATCTTAAAAACTCAGACTGTTGCACTCCTCCATAAATTTGGACTGTTCCCCTTCCACTGCTGCCACCAAAAATCGCAGTCCACTAGCCTTAGCTGAGAGCTCATTCTTCACTTGATCGTTGGATATCCTTGGATCAAGACCCCAAAAATTATGTTCTGTTGCTCCCACCAAAATTTCTCAGTCTACATCACAGTCAACGAGCCCACATTTTATCTCTTCATTTTCATTGGAATAGATCAAGACCAAAAAAAAAGATATTTCAAACTGCTGCTCCCACGAATTTCCCATAGACACTGCTCCTTCAGCGAATTTTTCCTCAGCCAGCGAATTCCTTGCCTTAGTCAGGCTAGCGAGCTCACCTCAGTAGACACCCGAAAAATCTCAGAGCATTCCACGGAATTTTTCCATACAAACATGAAGACTTGAGAGGGTATTTATACTAATTTTCCACATAATTTTTGGAGCCGACCTGCTATAGCTAAAATATTTTAATTTGAATTTTTAAGTATCTTATTTATACTAAACCGACTTGACATATTTGCTTGGTCGAGATATAATTATAATTTCAATTTAATTGGAGCCGACCTGTCTCTTGTTTTCTTCCAGCGTTTAACTTCTTCTATGAACCAACACATTAGCTTATTTAGGGCCAACCTTACATTACTTCTTGAGGCTTCTTCAAGGAATTTTCAAGGCTTCTTTAAGACACTTCAAGGGCTCTTCAATGCTTCATCAAGGCATATTCAAGGGCTCTTTTCAACAACCAACATATAGGATTCAAGACATTTTCAAAGGATTTATCATCATGTGTGTGGGCTTTTTAAACCATCCATATGAGCATGGGCTTATCAAAGTACCTCCATTTATCTTGTGGGCAGAATATCAACAAACAACAAGGTGTGTGGGCTTCATGACCTCATTAAGCCATAAATGACCACAGAATGGGTCATAATGTTTCTTCAATCTATGAAGGGCTTCTCCATCGTCCACAAGGGCTTTAGCATCATCACCAAGGCTTTCATCATCATTGGCAGGGTCTTCAGCATCTTCAGCAAGGTCATGGCATCAAGATCCAATATTGTGGGTACAGGGACCTTGTCAACTGGGTACAAGGTGCTTCAAGGCACCAACCCACTCTGTAAGGGGTCCAAGACACTGCAAGGTGGGACTTGGTGGCATCAATGACATCCTGTGGAGCCACTGCAAGTCCATGTTGGCATCAATGACAATTTCATCAACAATCTCCCCCTTTGTCATTGATGACAACAACTCATGCTCCCCCTATGAGCATGCTCCCATTTTGTCTTCATCTCTCCCCCTTTGGCATCAATGGCAAAGGGTGTCCAAATACCTGTGTCTGAGATCTCTAATCACTGTTGACTGCTCCCCCTATCAATATGCATGATCCTAGGACCTGTCTATATGTTTGGAGTAACCATCCTTTCTCCTTTGAGTTCATTCTCTAGCCTCATGAACTCAAGGTGTGTTAAGGTATTTGAGAGACCTTACACTTGGCTTGCCGTATGGCAGCCATCCTCCCTGCTCTGATCAACCTCTCCTATCTGCAACGGCTCTGTCTTCCTCATCCATACTTGCTTCTTGGCATCTTTCCTTTGAGCATTTGTTCCATCATTTGTACTGGCTTTCCTTGATGAGTTGTCTAGGTAACTTCTCAAGGATTGTTTTCGTGTACTCCAATAATCTTGAGCTTTGTGCCCAAGGCCACTATAGCTATAACACCTTATCATACAACAATGTGCAGCAATGTGACCAACATTGTTGCATGACCAACATTTGACTGAGCTGTTGGAGCTTTCGACACTTCTTTGATCAACTTCATTTCTCCATGCTTGAGAGTGTCCCTAACTGTAGAAATTTGTCTTCTGATCTTCAAATCTTCTTCCTGATATGTATGGAGTACTCCTTCTTGGTTGACTTCTTTGACTGGCACATTCATGGGCTTTGTGTCCAAACCCACTGAAGGTGTAGCATCTCAATGTGTGACATGTGGCAACAACATGTCCGACTTGATTTCATGTCCAACATCTAACTGAGTCATTGGGGCTTCCAGCCCTTCTTCTTCCATAGAATCTACAATCCATAGCCGTATGACCAAAGTTAGAACAGAAATAACAATAACCATTGAAGCCACTGTCATACCTGGGTCTTGGAGTTGTTTCTTTAATGAAGTTGTTTTGAGGAATAGACCTAACTTCTTGTTTCATCTTTGAACTTCCAAAGTCCTTGTTGTCATGTGCAGGTACATGGGGAGCAGCTTTGGACGTTGATGGACCTGCTTCTGGAGTCTTCAGAGACCAAGTATCATCTTCATATTTTTATTTGTTCTTCTTGTAACCAAGACCAGTTTTGTCGAGTGGAGATATTTGGCAATCTAAGATCTTATCTAGGACAATTGAACTGTTCTGGAGCTTGACCAAGGCTTCATTCTTCTTACCTTTCTTCCTGAGACCAACTACCTCCAATTCCAGCTTCTGGACTGTCTCCTCCTTTTCTCCTAGCTGACTCTTCAAGATTTCTTCTGTCCTCTTGGCTTCCTCCAGCTGAGTCTTCAGATCATGATTGACCTCTCTAGTTTCTTCAAGCTCTTGAGCAGGCTTTTCTGCTTCTTCCTTTTGACTGATCAATTCAGTCTTTAATTGCTCAACTTCATCATCCTTGTCTTTCATTTGATCTCATATTCTCTTCAAACTTTCTTCAAGGCTACTGCTGCAAAAATCATCATGGAGATTAATGTGCTGTTGCCTTCACAACTCTTCAACCCTTGACTTCTTGACTGCTGCAAATACAAGTTAGGGCTGTCAAATTCTTCAAAAGGACTGTCATATATCATACACCCAGGCTTAGTCTTCAAATATTTAGAGCTCCCAAACTCTTCTCAAGATAGACTGCCAAACTCTTACAAAACATTGTCAAACTCAGACTGCTCATAGACGGTGTATGAGCCCTAAAACCAGTCAAGTTCAGGCTAAGTGTGCATCTGACAGATCAAAGTGTGTACGAGGTTTAGGAAAAAACCTAACCACATGTCAAACCCCGAACTTAGTCATAATTTGGACTGTGTATACACCTCGGATCTGTGGAATAGCATCAATGTGGACTATGTATTATTGTTGAGAAGGTTCGGGACTGTTTCAATCCTCTTCAAAATGTGGGTTGTCATAAAAAATCAATTCAGGACATAGACTGTGTAAACCTCGTCAATTTCAAGACTATGTGAATGTTGGAATAACTCCAAGAAAGTCCAATAGTAGACTGCTCAAACATTTAGATCCTAAAAAATCGGACTGTTGCACTCCTCCATAAATTTGGACTGTTCCCCTTCCACTGCTGCCACTGAAAATCGCAGTCCACTAGCCTTAGCTACGAGCTCATTCTTCACTTGATCGTTGGATATCCTTGGATCAAGACCCCAAAAATTATGTTCTGCTACTCCCACCGAAATTTCTTAGTCTACATCACAGTCAACGAGCTCACATTTTATCTCTTCATTTTCATTGGAATAGATCAAGACCAAAAAAAAAGATATTTCAGACTGCTGCTCCCACGAATTTCCCAGAGACATTTCTCCTTCAGCAAATTTTTCCTCAGCCAGCGAATTCCTTGCCTCAGTCAGGATAGCGAGCTCACCTCAGTAGACACCCGAAAAATCTCAGAGCATTCCACCGAATTTTTCGATACAAACATGAAGACTTGAGAGGGTATTTATACTAATTTTCCACATAATTTTTGGAGCCGACCTGCTATAGTTAAAATATTTTAATTTGAATTTTTAAATATCTTATTTATAATGAGCCGACTTGACATATTTGCTTGGTGGAGATATAATTATAATTTCAATTTAATTGGAGCTGACCTATCTCTTGTTTTCTTCCAGCGTTTAACTTCTTCTATGAACCAACACATTAGCTTATTTAGGGCTGATGTTACCTTACTTCTTGAGGCTTCTTCAAGGCATTTTCAAGGCCTCTTTAAGACACTTCAAGGGCTCTTAAATGCTTCATCAAGGCATCTTCAAGGGCTCTTTTCAATAACCAGCATATATGATTCAAGACATTTTCAAAGGCTTTAGCATCATGTGTGTAGGATTTTTAAACCATCCATATGAGCATGGGCTTATCAAAGTATCTCCATTTATCTTGTGGGTAGAATATCAACAAACAATAAGGTGTGTGGGCTTCATGACCTCATTAAGCCATAAATGACCACAGAATGGGTCATTAATGTTTCTTCAACCTATGAAGGGCTTCTCCATCATCCACAAGGGATTTAGCATCATCACCAAGGCTTTCATCATCATTGGCAAGGTCTTCAACATCTTCAGCAAGGTCGTGGAATCAAGATCCAGTCTTGTGGGTACAGGGACCTTGTCAACTGGGTACAAGGTGCTTCAAGGCACCAACCCACTCTGTAAGGGGTCCAAGACACTGCAAGGTGGGACTTGGTGGCATCAATGACATCCTGTGGGGCCACTGCAAGTCCATATTGGCATCAATCACAATTTCATCAACATGAACAGGGGTCCGACAAGGTGAATAGTAAGGTGAATCTGGGTCCAACTGATTCAAAGGTTGGTCAACTTCTTGTAAGGATACTTCTACTAGTTCTTCAATATCTTCTACCAACACTGAGTCTTTTAATTTATGGTGATCTTTCTTCTGATATTCTCTTCTGGGTAAGACAGGAATAATCGGTAATCGTCAAATCTTTTTCGCATATTCCCTAGTAATTCTTCTTAAATCATCAACCACTTCGTTATCTACAGGATACAGATACCCTTTCTCTTTATCTTCAGGATTGGATTTGTGAAACAAACTACTTTCAGAATTGTCACCAGTGGATTGATTTCAAGGAAATGAGTTTCCTTGGCCAGCCATGCACTGGTGACCCTCCTTCTAGCGCCAAAAATTGTTGAGGCTTGGAAAATCGTAGGTAACAACAATTAGTGATTCTCCCCAATAAACGTTCCCAACTAGCCCGTTACTATTTGGTATGGGGAATCCGTTCGGTTTACGGTCCGGCTACCATAGGTCAAGTAACAAATTAAAAGGTTTTACTGGTTACAGCCCAGTCCACCATGTATATTTTTAGTTTTTTGTGTTTAAGTTATGATGTGCAAGTGCCTATCTAAAAATGTAGATTGATAGAGATAACGAGGAGTGTCACAATGTGATGCGCAGGTTCTTACCTCTCGTCTTAACTCTCTCTCATCTAAACCACACACAGCAAGAAACTAAATTTAACTAACTAGCCTATCCCTAGGGAGAAAAATTATCAGTTATCAATGAGTAATGTATTTATGCACATGCATTAAGAAAAAATACAGATAGTTGTTACTTATTTCAGAACACATGAACATTAATAGAAATATGAACAAGAAGATAGCCTATTGTTTATGACAACCTTCATTACTCACAGTGGAAATTTCAAAAAATAAACTGGAGTGCATTCATAACATGAAAATAAAATCACTAAGTTAGAACGATCTCACGGTTAATGGAAGTAAGCTGAAAATGAAATAGTTCACATTCAATTGATCCATAGCAAAACATTTGAAACATTCCACCAAGCTTTCTCTAGCATGAAACTTGTAATTCTTTATTGCAAAAGGAAATAGTTCTTCTTACAATATACTCTCACAAATGATCTGGAAAAAAGTCCTCCTCTACATCTAAACTCTCCTATATTTATACAAAAAAGCAAAACCTTTGGGCTTCCTCAACCTTTCAATTCCAAATTTTTTTCTTGTAGTATGTGCTCATAATTTATACAATATGTTACATTTTAAATTAAAATTTAAGAGCACTTTATGAAGAGGAACCAGCTTGGTCGCTGATGAACTTTTTCCAAGCCTGGGCCTCTGCTGCTATCGATCTACTCAGTAATCTGTTCGTCTTTTTGAGATCCTGTTAATCTCAGACCCTCACTTTCTTCTTCTCTTTTATTTAATTCTACTTCTTCATTTCTCTTTCTCTTCCTTCCTTGTTTCCTCCTCTGCAGCTCTCTTTCTTTCTTCTTCCTCATTCTTCAACCAATTCTCTGCCTCTTCTGCTTTTGTCTTTTAGACATATCTTATTTATAGCAATCACCCTGTCATAAACATAACATGTCTTTAGACCATTTATATTTTACCAAAATAACAAAAAACTGTATCAGTCTATTTACCTTCTCCATATGTATTATGTAAAATAAACTATACACAGTATTAATGCATGAAAAGAAAGAATGACAAGGAAAAGAAAATCCTGCAAGTTTGTGTCTTAAAATCCTCTAAGTCCACTGTCTGTAATTAAAATCACAACCCCGATAGAACAGACGACTCCTCTTGATCCAAGCCGCATCTGAACTAACTCGAAATCCTCCGATGAAAGCATGAACCACATTGTCGCTACTGCTAATCTCCAAAACACCAGACTCTGCACTATGCTCCTTGTTATGTCAGGAATTTGTTTCTTACATTTTCATGTTTAATTCCCTTTTGATTAAGTTTTCTTGTTCTTTGATTTTATCTTTTCAATTACTATAGGAGCTTTTGTGTATTTACTTTAATTTTTAAGTCTTTTTTCCTTTGGTCTTATTTTGTTTTTTCCTCCTTTGGGTCTTAAAAGGTTATAAAAGGTCATATTATCAAATAATGTGGTCACAAATAGCATTATGAGCATCGTCCTGCATAGTCAGAATTCAAATAACTTTTAAACTGCAGTCAAAATGCCTTAAAGCTAAAAAAACAGCGAAAAAATAACACCGAAAATATTCTTGTAGCGCTGGAGCGAAAATTTACCAAAAGTGCGCTACAAGAATATCGCTGCCTTTGGTTTTCCCGATTTTCTAGCAGAATTGTATCATGAGTTCAAACAGTGAATGATTAATCCCGTATTGTGGAGTGTTTACTACGTGTTGGTTAAAGAATTATCATAAAAACAGGAGGTTACACTGGGAAAGGAATCGTGGCCATCGTGAACCCAGAGGCAGTTGATTTTGACAGGTAGCAGCGTGGTTTGATGTTTAATGAGAGGTCAGTTGTCACTTGCATGCACATTTGAAGACGAAGGACTTAGTGGAGAAAACATAACCGCTGAAAAACTGGATCTTGCCGCAGCAAAACAGAGTGAGGTTTTTGGTGGTTTCACGAGAAATTAGGGCTTCATGATCGTGTTGTCTGCAGTCAAATCGCATTCGGAAGGACACCTGTACATTCGAGGCAATGTGTGTATTCTATGGCGTCAATATGCTCACTCTGTCTGGTCTGCTATTGAAGAGACTCGATTCTTGGTTTCCCCTGATCGGAAAGGAAGTGTTTTTATCATTCCTCAAAAATAATATCCAGATCAGCCAGGGTGGAATTAACAAGGAAAATGGCATAAATGGAAGTTGGTGAGTATGGGGAAGACCAACTTCGAGTTCTCCTCCTACCAGAAGAAGATCTTCAAAGTGAATGATCACATTGGGGCAGCCATTGCAGGCCTCACTGCAGATGGCCGCGTGTTGTCTCTTCACATGAGATCAGAATGCATACATTATAAGTTCTTGTACGACTCTCCCCTTTCCTGTTGGCCGATTGGTGGTCCAGCTGGCAGACAAGGTCCAGGTTTGCACACAGAGGTCTTGGACACGACCATATGGTGTCGGTATGCTTGTTGCTGGATTAGATGAAAAAGGGCCCCATCTTTATATGAATTGCTCTTCTGGAAACTATTTTGAGTATCAAGCATTTGCCATTGGTGCTCGCTCCCAAATAGCCAAAACTTACTTGGAAAGGAAGTTCGAGGCATTCCCAGAGTGTTCACGTGATGAACTTATTTGTCATGGTGTAATTTCTGTTAGGGAAGCATTGGCAGAAGGAAAGCTAAATCGTTCTAACGGCAGTGTTTTTATTGTTGTAATTGGTGAGGCATTCAATATTCTTGACTCAAAAATGGTACAGCAGATTATTAATTCAGTGAACGATAAGGTAGACGAGCCTCCAGCAA
>LPNX010779537.1:0-57180 GCA_001517045.1 Pseudotsuga menziesii
ACGTTTCCCGATCCCAGGTGCCGGAGGATGGATGGGGTCATAGAGATGCATGAGCTGACAGAGTCATTTAAGACTCTGCAGCTCTATCGTTAGCTCTCGCCCGGATTTAGAGTTACCATCACCACTACCAGCGGAGCGATTATAGCGCCGATTTGTCCTGCCTGGCTCGCTAATCCGAGCGCTGCGTTTCGGACTACAGTCGGAAACAGCTCGCATGTGTAGATGAATATCAAATTATAAGTCCCCGCCATGCCGAAGATTCCTACCACGCCACATGCTAACTGCACGCCGCTCAAAAATCCCCGCATGCGCCCGGTTACCCAGTTTGGTATGTCCAGTGTGGAGTTGGGATTCGAACCGTGGATGTGGAGTAGGGCCGAAGTCAGGCCGCCCAATAGAGTAGACACTCCGCTCAGCAGCATCATGAAGATGAGCAGTGCCCGCCTTCCGAATTTCTCTAACATGACTGCCGTCAGGGCATACGCAGGCATCTCTGCAATTCCGTTGAGGAATACGCTCAGATATAAACTGGTACTCAGATTTACAACGTTCAGGCTCAATCCATAGTACCCCACTCCAGAGGCCAACCAAATAAACGCCATTAAAACCATCCTCGTCCTCGTCATGGGCGATCTGAATACGTCCATGAGGCTTCCCGATTGTTCGTCAGGCTCTCCGGCATCGTGTTCTTCCCCATTTAAGGCGAGCAAAACTCCCGTTGGCAGCCATTTTCTGTTCTTGGCCGCAATCGATCTCATGACCCCCATGGCTTCTTCCAGCCTGCCCTTTACCAGGTACCAACGCGGGGACTCCGACACGAACGGCAGAACAAAGAGGCAATATAACGCAGAAGGAATCGAACTCACGACGTACAAATATCTCCAGCCGCCGGAAAAGTAAGACAGAGCAGGCAGCACTGCTATGCCGAAGGAAAAGAAGTAAAAGGCCGACATGCCCACCGGTCCTCTCTTTGACGGACCGACAGGCTCCGTCGCCAAAACGAATGAAGATAATCCTACGCCGCCGCTGCTGATACCCGTCAACAGACGAAGTATCAAATAAACCCAGTAATTCGGCGACAAGGCCGTCAGAAAACCAAGAATTGCATTGCAGACGCAGACCAACTTCAGGACACCCTTCCGTCCAAGCGAAGAATCCGACAGATGCCCAAATATCCCTGCACCTGTATGATTAAATAAATCATGAAAGCAGAAACTGTAAGCTAAATGTTAATGGCGATAGTAAAGTAAATCTAATCAAATAAATCAAGAAAGCAGAAACTGTAAGCAAAATGCTAATGGAGATCATAAAGTAAATATAATCAAATAAATCAAGAAAGCAGAAACTGCCAGCAAAATGATAATGGCGATCGTAAAGTAAATATAATCAAATAAATCAAGACAGCAGAAACTGCAAGCAAAATGCTAGTGGCGATCGTAAAGTAAATATAATCAAATAAATCAAGAAAGCAGAAACTGCAAGCAAAATGTTAATGGCGACCGTAAAGTAAATATAATCAAATAAATCAAGAAAGCAGAAACTGCAAGCAAAATGTTAATGGCGACCGTAAAGTAAATATAATCAAATTAATCAAGAAAGCAGAAACTGCAAGCAAAATGTTAATGGCGACCGTAAAGTAAATATAGAGGCAAAGGGGCTGAAGCTTGAAAGTTAAAGAAATCATTTACCGAGCAAACAGCCAACGAAAAAAGCAGACTGCAGAAACCCAACTTTGTATTTCTGGCCGCACACGAGACCCCATTCGGAGACCGTAGAAACTCCGCGGCCTGCGTCCCAGTCCCAGGAAGCCCTGTCCATGGAACATATAGATCCCGTCTGGCTGCAGGATTCGAACCCTCGCTGCATGGAAATGAAATCGCTTGGTGGGTTCTCTGTGTTGCAGTGCCATTGGGGTTCATAGTCAGCGAAAATCATGACCATCGTATGGAATGCCTCTAGAGTCCACGCGAGGCTTACCAGCATGAAATGGTTGAGCTGCCATCGTCCAAATTCACCCGTCCATCTCTGTAGCATGTCGTCGATGCCGATTCTCTCTGTCAAGTCCAGTTTTTCGTGATCCTTGTTGCAAAGGAGTTCATCTTTCAAGCCGCTGCCGAGATCGTCGCCCGGCTTCTTCATCGTTTGCAGACCAAACGACGGAGCAATGTCTACTGTAAACACTATGGAAGAGAATTTGCCTATAGAGTCCTAATTCCTGACAAACTCAACTCCTCGATCGAGAAGTGACGAACAAATTGAAATTTGTGTCTAAATATAGTTGGATTTTTGTGTTAATTGATAGTTTTTTCTGATTAACTCTAGGTTTGAAACTTTGACTGATTTAAAATACTAAAATTTCTTTGAAAAAAAGAATCAAAATAGAGAACGGCACCTCTTTAAAAAAACCTAATCTTGGTAAACAGATTGGTATTAAAATAGGATAGTGATGATCCTGGGAAGGTAATCCGGATATTTACAGTATATCTTAGCATCTCTTCTGAAAAAAAAGTATATCTTAGCATTGGAAATGAATTTCAATTCTGTCGGTTCTAGCAGCAGGCCCAGGCCCAGGCCCAGTCCCACTCTGCACTAGAAGATGTTATAGGTCATAATTTCGTCTTGTACTACCTACTGCAACAATGGACAGTGGGCACGAACTCATTTTTAAATGAATCATGAATTTGTAGGTAATAACATAGACTCCGACAATCACTTCACATTGTACCTTGGACTGACGCCTCGTTTATATCCTGAAAGTAGCATTAAATGCATCATTGCAAAGTTTTTATTCAACATTTAAGCTAGGAATATCACTTGTTCTACGAGTTGTCTAAAGAGGACTTTTTACCTTTGTTTTCAGCTGGTTTTTATCAGTTTTTTGCCATAAATTTTTAGGGAATTTTCAAAATGTTTAAAAATACTGCTAGATCTTACAAAGTGTAGGTGTTTGGGGGTTTTCTTATCATCTTATTTCATTTTTGAGCTTAAACTCGTCCAACAAACAACCTAAATTACAGATTTTGTAGATTAAATTCACCCACAGAAAATCAACATAAAAGTCAAAAAGTCCCCTAGTTAGACAGCTCCCTTGTTCTATATGTATATAAGATTATTAATTTTTTTTTCTTAAGAAGCACTGTTATAGATTTTGTTAAGAAACAAGTGGTATGATCACTAGAAACCTGATATGTAACCAATATACAACGCAGAGAGAGTAGTAAGGATATTACAAAACTCAAAAATCTAGAGCCACAGAAGACCCGTGGTTACTGTCCATGACGACCTTGATTTTGAGATGTCGATTCTGGAGGATACCCATGACGACCGCGGTTCTGAGAGGTCGATTCTAGAGGAGCAGTTGGTCCGATGACCTTCTCCATTGCCATCCTTGAAACCTGCAACTCCAGCTTTTCAAAACGAATTTCCAATTCTGCAAACTACCCGTTCAGATTGTGAGAGGTATTCAACAAAGTCCTCCCAGGTTTGAATTAAGTCTTTATCCACAATTTCTAATCGACGACCACCTTCGTCATCTAGCCGCATCAGATAGCGCTTATGAGCCCTCAATTTCCTTCGAATATCCCGCAACTCGGCCTCTAGCGATTGGCGGGGGCCAACATGAGCGACCAACTCTGAGCTTGAAGCCATGAGGACGGAAATCCTTCTGAACCATCTCAGAATCGCGGTCGTCATGGGCAATAATCACGGGTATAAGACATGAAAAAAGTCTATCTTTCTAAAGGCTTTGGAAAGTCTCCAACTTTTCGTAATTATTTGTCGCAACTTCATCTGAGTAGGAAGAGAATTCGTCACCCGAGCGTGGATGATTAGTCTAGAATCCCAAATCACAGTGATTTCAGATATGCTATGAACGTGACCTTGAAAGAGACCCTGCCACAGAGCTAGAGCTTCGACAACGTTGTCTATATCTTCTCCAAGACCCCAAAAATATGACCAATCCTGAACTTGATTGAGGTCAAAGAGAACTCCTCCCCCTCTTGCCTCCCCTGTAGTAGATTATTAATTATTATTAATATTAATATAAGTAATAAAGATATTTGATAATAAATGAAAAAAAATGTAATTAGACCAAAAACTCAAAATGTTAGAAAAATTACAATTTAACTAAAAACAAAAGATGTATATGATTATAACTAGAAAATAGTTCAAATCTTAGACCTTGTCAATCAAGTAGTTAAATTACAGACTGTATGTGACCATAAGTAGCACAACCACTTAATTTGTGGTTGGTGAACTTAAATACACAACAAGTTAAGTACCACGAAATTATATGTTATCCATGAATCAACAACTAGTCCATGTCAAATTATATGTTATTCATGCATTCATGCATCAACTATGAGCTATCCATTTATCAACCATCAGTTATTTTTTTTTTAGCTGTTTTTTTTTCTCTCTCACATTCTTCTAGTTATCTACCATGAACTTTTGGTTATCCATTTATTAACTATGAGTTAACCATGCATCAACTATTAGAAGAACTACGATATAATCAATATGGACAATACATTTGTTTCATCCTAATCCATAGATGAAAAAATATAGATGATAATCCACCCCAAAGTTCTAAAAAAATCACACACTACAGAACTATTCAAATAAAAGTTTATGACTGATAATTGTTGAAAACTTAATCAAATTTACAATCAATAAATTACTGGCTAATTGAATAATTTGAATATCTATAATCATAATATAATATCTAAATCAACGTTGTAAATCTGAGTACTAATTTATATCTTAGCGTTTTACTCAACGGAATCGCAGAGATGCCTGCGTTTGCCCTGACGGCGGTCATGTTAGAGAAATTCGGAAGGCGGGCGATGCTTGTCTCCACGATGCTGTTGAGCGGAGTGTCTTCTCTGTTGGGAAGCCTGGCGTCGGCGCTCCTCCGATCGAATCCTAACTCAACACTGGTCATGCCGAGCTGGGCCGCGGGGCGGGAATTTTTGAGTGGCTTGCAGTTAGCGAGTGGCGTCGTCGGAATATTTGGTATGGCGGGGGCGTATAACTTGATATTCATATACACCTGCGAGCTGTTTCCGACAGTGGTCCGGAACACAGCGCTGGGGTTGGCGTGCGAGGCAGGGCAGATCGGCGCCATAATAGCTCCGTTGGTTGTGGTAATGGTAACTGTGAATCCTTCATTGCCTTTTGCGATAATCGGTGTTTCGGGAATTGTAGGAGGCGTGTTGGCTTTGAAGCTTCCCGAGACTCTGAATCGCCCTCTCTACGAAACTATGGGAGCTTTGGAGAATGCAGAGCCGGCCAGGACTTGCTCTGGACCGGGACTCGGACTTGAATTGGAGCAAGAGATCAGAAGATCCGGCTAGGATGGCTTAATTTAAAGGGCTGGAAAGCCTTGGACTTGCTGTTAGAATTCCTCTATATTTTACTAGTACTAGTTAGATTAAATTAAAATATCTCGTCTTGATTTATTTTTTCTTTTATGTTACAGTCTTAAATAGTTTAGATTAAAATGTTTCTTTTCATTTCTTGAAAAAAAAATTTAAAAATATCTATTTTTTTCTTTTTTAATATAATAGTTTAGAGTTAGACTCTGATCCTTTCTTTTTTCTTTTTTTTTTTCATTTCTGATCCTCTCCCATACGTGGAGCCAGCTTTCGCTTCCAAAGGCCATCGGAATAGATGACCATTGTCAGATGGAGTTTGAATGTCACATTTCTTTTATTAATGTTTTGAAAATAATAATTAAAAAAATCTAATTTTTATTTTTTTATATAACAGTTTAGAGTTAGACTCTTAGTTTCAAAATGGAGTTTTCTGATGTATATTAACTCGACTTCCAACTGCTAGATGGAGTTTGAATGTTACATGAGCTGCACATTACCATGTCACCCAAAGAGTTCATAGGAGTTTAACTGCACATTACTTCAATTCCCAGCTGTAAAATGCAGTTTGACTAAATCGTGTGCACATTAGTTGGACTTCTAGTTGCTAGATGGAGTTCCACTCTCACATGGACTACACATTACCATGCCATTAAGTTCAGTTATCACATGAGCTATTTCTTATTTATTTTTTTTCAACTATAGCAATTCCAATTATCACATAAACTTTTTTTTTTTATGTTTTTTTATAATTGTTAATTATGAATTCTAAAAGGAAACCCATAAAATCAATCTAAAAAGTACACTTGTCTCATGCTGTTGTATGTGATAGATAAACCAAAAATAGTTAGAAACATAGAGAATAAACTACCACATGTGACACTCCACACAAAATGCTATAAACCTTTACTGCGAATTCTCAAACCAAAACCATCCATATTTACTTTTACATATTTCCAAAAACATTCTTTCACACTTTTCTCATATTGAAAATGGTTTTCAAACCAACCTCTATCCATTTGCAAATTTTAAAACAATAAAATAGTAAACAAAAGTGAATAAATCCTCATCAGCTTTCTATTTAAAGAAAAGTTCAAACAATACGATATAAGTTGATCATGCTTCTAACCTAGTTCAAAGAGATGCAAAGGTCACTCACTTGGTATTGAACTACATTAAAGTTTAGTTCAATGAGATGCTAAGGTCACTTGGTCTTGAGTTACATTAAAAAACAAAACTTTAGTATGAGAACTATATATTTAAATATCTATTTTATGTTAATAAGAAATTTTATAGGAAAAACAATATATTGTATTTCAAATTTTGTAGTATAATAAATCAATTTAATAAATTATGCATTTTAAATCAAAAGCTTCAGGTTTAAAACAAATAATTTTGGTTCCATTATGAGTGAAAAATAAAAATTAATTAATTTCAAAATCATAAAATTAATATTTTTCGCAAAATTATAAAATTAAAAAAAAAAACTCCAAAAACTTTGAAAGCTATTTCATAATTTGAGAGATCATATAGTAAATTGTGAAATTTAAATTATAAATATTAAGTTTGGTGTTAGTTTTAATTATAATAATGAGCCAGGTTTGTGTTAAAATGATGAAAAAGAGTAATATTCTTATTTTTAATTATTAATTTTTTGGGGATCTATATATAGGTTTTAGTGGACGTTAACCATCATCATCATCATTGTTAAAATTTTCTAAATTTAAATTTAAAAAAGCTAATATATTATTAAAATAGGTTTCAAAAGTTTAAAAGTTAGACAAATTCAATTTAAACACAAGAAACTACACATCAATATCATTGATTGCTGACTTCATTTTTTTTATTTAAAAAGCATTTTTTATGAACAAAATTTTGACATCTCGGATTCAAGAAATATGTCAAATAAATTTGGATTTTAATATGCCAATTTTTTTCAGTAAGGAAAAAAACAATGTTCTTGTTATTCATTTAGGGAAATAACAATGATCCTTTGAGACACTTTAATGGTAACCATCTAGTTGTTTCCCATTTCATGCGGGTTTTTCGAACACTTTCCCTATTTGTGGTCAATGATTCTTCTTCGGTTTGGATACTCATATATGTTGGTAGCTACAAGCTCTGGGATACTCATATTCTAGACAACTCATTTGGGCTCTTCCATGACAAAAAGCATGGTTGGTGGAGGTCAAGGAAGGCAAGGAAATATAGGTCACAGGAGGGTATGCTACACTCAGGTGAGACATGAGATCAAAGAATTTACATCAACATATTGAAGAGAAATTCCTATGCACATCCAAGAGGAGGGAGAGGTGAAAATTGAGTAGGAATGGTTGCATAGGGATGATGTTGGGTGTTTCATTGGAAAATGGGTACCTAACATTAACACCTCAAATGCTAGAGATACCAAGTACTTTAAAAGTGTTACCTTATATTAGCAATTCAAATCCCTATTGGGTAAATAACAACTAGAGAAAGAGGCCACAAACAATGAAATCATGTTACAATTAGATGATATTCAAACTACACTAACGAACAAGGATTCCAAGACTGACATGATTGCTAAATTTTCTTGTGGAGTCAAATTTGTAGGAGAAACTTCTACATGGCCATCTAGTTCAAATATTTAGCCAATTCATCTTTCTAATAATGAATAACTCATAATATTTTCTATATCATTTCTTGCAGGTCTCTATGCTAACAATAGTTTTAGTTTTACTTTGTTTTCTAGCCATACTTGGACTAGTGATGGGATGAAGAGCTAAATGAACTCTTATAGTAGATATAAACTTATTTAGACCGGTGGCATCATGTTCTGTTGTTGGTCTGGTTTCCAATCTAACATATTGAAAATTTGAAGATATGCATTTTTTCATATAATTTTAGCTAACTTACCAAATAATGAAAAGCCTTGCAACTTATTACTTTTCAACAAATTCATCGTAACTTCATTGATGGCCACCCCATCTTGTCTATGTATCACTTCATTTATCATGCACATCTAAGGTTGAAATTTCACATCCTACCTTGCACATCAAGAAATTTTTATATGATGTTTTCATTTTAACATTGTCTTTCATTTAACATTTAAATCTTAATTTTACGCATTGTAATAATAGTTTTTTTTTTAAATAGCATTTATAATAAATGTATGAAACATTGAATTCTCATATCTTGCCTCATATAATTCAAAAAAAAGAAAGCTTACAAAAATATAGGTCAACATATCATAATATAATTTTATTTTTATCGTAACACAAGTAAGGATTTTGCAACACTCATGATTCTAGTTTTGTTTGTTTGATTGAATAAATCTTTGTGTGGGTCTTCTTCTTCTTTTTCACCGCACAACTGCTAGGGTTCTTCATCGCTAGGGTTATAGCCACAGTGATCGCGCTGCCTGCTCCCATTTTCCATGGAACCACCAGATTCTGTGTCGGATGAACAACGAGCTGGCCTCGTGGATGACTTTCGCAAGACCGTATCCTCCCATCCCCCTGCCAAACCCCCACCAAGCGACTCCCACTTCATTAAAAGAGCTGAAGTTCCAGACGTGAATTTATCCTCCCAAGCATCCAAATATAAAGTAGTCGCTCTCCATGAAAGAGGTTTGGTAGGTCATTTTACCGGACTCTGGCCTTCCCCTCACTCAATTGAAATTTGGTTGAAAAAAAGTGGAGACCTCTGATACAGGGATAAGTACAGCAAAAATTTTGTGGCAGAGGTTTCTTCATTTTTATTTTTGAAAAAAATGAAGAGAGATACTTAATATTCAGAAATGGCCCGTATTTCATGGGACCGAGAGACATGTACCTCAATAAGTGGGAATTATCCTTTGATCCGAAAAAGGATATCCCCTCCTCAGTCTCGGTCTGGGTCAAGTTGTCGTACCTTCTGCTTCATTGTTGGAACAACGAAGATTTCAAATCTATCGGGAATACGCTAGGGAAATACATAGATAAATCTAATCCAAAACCCCCAGTGTTCACCTATGCAAGAATCTGTGTGGAAGTAGATCTGGAAAAAGGCTTTCCGGAAGCAATTAATCAAAACATGGAAGGGTGGAGTCATCTCCAAACTGTCGACTATGAGAAAATCCCCTTAAAATGCAAGGTTTGTCATGAATACGATCACTTCGCAAAATCTTGCCAAAATAAAGTTCAGCTAGAAGAAGGTGAGATCCCAAGAGAAGAATGGAACGAGGTAAGTCGAAGAAAAGGGAACAAAGCAAGCACAAGCCAGGCTAACTCTCCAACAAAAAAGAAGAAATCTCCAGAAAACATATTCCAAGCGCTAGCCACAGAGGTCCTGGAAGAAGCAGAAGTAACAATAATGGAAAAGGAAGACATTCAATAGGGAAACAAGGGAAATGAACCAGTTTTGGAAGAAATAGGGCATGCAGAAAGTTATGAACCAACTCTTCCATCGAAACCCTATATCAAAGTAAGGCTAGAGTCTTCTCAAAACTCAGGAGTATTAGTAACGAGATCCAGAGAAAAGGCACAGAGGGAAGATACCTCAGAAAGAAAAGAAGAAGAAGCAGAACCCCTCATCAAAAAAGGAAGAAAACCCAATAAATTCCACAGGGACCAAGAAACAACAAGAGAAATGGAGGCATGGAAGCAGTCGAATTTAGACCACATGGTCAAGTCATACATGTCAGATAAGCAATATGGAGATCAGACAGAAGGGAAAAAGGATAGAGTAGTACCACCAAA
This sequence comes from Pseudotsuga menziesii, assembly GCA_001517045.1. Lineage (NCBI taxonomy): Eukaryota > Viridiplantae > Streptophyta > Pinopsida > Pinales > Pinaceae > Pseudotsuga > Pseudotsuga menziesii. Next base: position 10,091 of record LPNX010779537.1, read on the forward strand.
AACCATGAAATAATGAATCTAGTCTCCTGGAATTGCAGAGGCCTAGGAGGAAATCAAAAGGTAGAAGCCATTAAAATATTCAAATTCTCAGAAAAAAAAAATCTCCATCCTCACAATCCAGGAGACAAAAATGCAAGAGGAAGACAGTCTGGTCGTATTTAAGAATATCTGGAAGAATGGTGAAGGAAAAGTAGTAAGCTCTCAAGGAGCATCAAGAGGTATTCTAACTTGGTGGGACAAAAATCTATTTAAAATTAAATCAGCAATAGAAAATCGCCATTGGTTGTTTGTGGAAATCGAATGTCTCGACACTCATGAGATATTATGGATTGGAAACGTTTATGGACATATAATTCATGGATATAAGGAAGACTTCTGGACCCAATTGGAACTACAAAGGCATGGAAAGATGCACCACCCATGCATCATAGCGTGTGACTTTAATGTCACCATCTCCCTTGAAGAGAAGAAAGGAGGCTCTAGAGTGAGAGATCCCTTTGGGGAAATATTATAAGATATAATGGCAATATGGAAAATTGCTAACATCAAACCCAAGAGAGGCAAATATACTTGGAGCAACAAGCGTATTGGACCAGGGTACATTGTTGCAAGGTTGGATAGAATTCCGGTAATTTCTTCTTTCTTGGACCACAAGCGAATATTATGGGAGAGATCTTGTAACGTGATGTAACGTTACTAACATGTCGGCAAAAAACAATAGTGAAAGCGAATATTATGGGAGATATCTTGTAACCTGATGTAACGTTACTAACATGTCGGCAAAAAACAATAGTGAAAGCGAATATTATGGGAGAGATCTTGTAACGTGATGTAACGTTACTAACATGTCGGCAAAAAACAATAGTGAAAGCGAATATTATGGGAGAGATCTTGTAACGTGATGTAACGTTACTAACATGTCAGCAAAAAATAATAGGGATAGTAGTAGTGAATATTATGGGAGAGATCTTGTAACCTGATGTAAAATTTGTAATATTGAATAACTAATGTAAAAAGTAGTAAATATTTTGCCGGCCTAATAATGTAAGGTCATAACGTTTCATTTGAAATACACTCCCTATATTAATACAAACAACAAAATATTTACGTTCCTCCGTTCCTCATATAAAAGTTGACAATAAATATTTAACTTTTACTTTTATTTCTATTTATTTTAAATTGATATTATAATTTTACAATGTTGATTGTGAAAAGGTTTATCTGGCCATGACTCTGCAATCCAATTTAAATATTAAACCACCATAGCCACTACCACCTTAGCTCACCATGAATGCCACATGCAAGGAGAGCAGGCTGATGGCCATCCTCGACGATAAGCTTGCCAGTACCATAACACAAAATCGCCATCAAAGCTCAAGCATGAACCTATACAAGGAACGAATAAACCAGGAGGAAGGAAGCTCAACCAAGGGCTGGAATCACAACCGCCTGCCTACGCCTTCCTTCCCGCCTGCCTTCGCATCCTCGGCCTGCTTGCAGCATCGTCAGCCTGCCTGCAGCATCCTCCCTCAGCTGTCGTCGCCTCCCCCGGCCGGCTTACTATTAGATATCACAACACATATTGAGCCATTAACAGCCGAAGTTGGCCATAAAACAACACGACGATTCACTTTAGCATGATTACAAACATATTTTGGCTCTATTTTTTGAGTATCTAATCCAGAATCCCAGTTTACATAGTATGCGTAAACCTTAATATCTTATCTTATTGATGTAGGCAGGGATATATGAATCAAGCTAAATATTGATCGCCTGTGTTGTAAATATTGATCGCCTCTGTTGTACTGCATTATCTTCAGTTCTTGCACGATGTGGACCAGACCAAATATTAGATGCGTATGGGAAAGACGAGCGTCTTTTGAATATACTTCAGATTATAGGCATTCATAATTGAAAATTTGAATATACTTCAGATTATAGGCATTCAAAATTAAAATTGAATATTATTATTAAGAAAAGTAACAATTATTTGGAGGATACCTGAAAGGATCCCAATTGGAAAGTCTTTAATTTCTTTTTATATTTGTTAGGTATAAATACTTTTACTTTAATATAATTAATTATTTTAATAAAAAATAATATATAATAATTAAACTAAAAAATTATAACAAAACTAAAAAGATTCCCAATTGTAAAACTAATTTATAATAAAACTAAAAAAGATCCTCATTGTAAAACTAATATATAATAAAACTAAGAAATGATCTCAATTGTAAAACTAATATATAATAAAACTAAGAAAGGATCCCAATTGTAAAACTAATATATAATAAAACTAAAGGATACATATAATATTCCTTAAAACCTTATTTGCCATAGTCCAAAGTATTCCAACTCTACTTCACCAATTAAAATGTATAAACTAGCCTAGATCCAAATCCTAGGCTCTATTGGGATATTTGATCTCATTTAGTAAATTGCACTCAGGAAGATTTGTTGTTTTTTTTACCAAATTTGAATTAAAAATAAAGAAAATAAAAAATAAACAACTCAAAAAAATTATAAAGTTTCAAAAAATATATTATTTCAAACACAAATCAATACCTTCATTTCCCAAGATTGTTTTTCCATGAGTAGTGTACCATCCATCCATGTTTTCCATGATCATTGTACCATCCATAAGTGAATCATAATGAAACAAAATTAAGATATGCTCAAACTCTGAATTCATTATTATACTTTAATATTTCTAAAAAGATTACACTTGTACCGTTGGTCCACGACATCTTGGTTTTAACATAGTCAATGAACGATTTTTTTTTAGAATGTAGGTCTTTGTGTCTTCTTGTGTGGGTTCTATTATGTTTTCTAAATAGGTGAGCCAATCAAAAGTTATAGCTGAAGCAAATAGCCTACCTTTTGTGTTAGATTGACGTTAGTTTATTTAAAATTAAATAAAAAATAGAAAAAGACAATAGATTTAAATAAAAATTACATATTCAGAATCTACAGATAGAGTTACACAAGTGTGAATTTTCATTAGCAGTGGACAAGCGCGGCATATGCAAAATCTTGCACGAAATAGGAGAAGTGGTACAAAACATGTTTTATGTCATAAGACAGTCCAAACCACTTGGTTTGGCAATCCGAACCTAAAACCAAAGCAGCCGAGTCATCCACCATGTAGGTTGGAAAAAAGATGCCCGCCAAAATTCTAAATTTAAATCACGCATGTGCGTAGTTTAAACATGACGTGCATGCACTAGAAGCGTGATCGTGCTTCTTAGTGCGTACGCGTTAAACACACGTACGCGCATATGTTAAGTTAAAACTTTGTTTTGATTTTATTTTCAAGCATTTGCAATGGAATGATGATGATGAACAATGATGACGATGATGAGGAGGATAGTGCCAATGATGATGACGAGGATGATGACTATGATGATGATGATGATGATGATGATGATGATGATGGCGATGATGATGATGATGATTGAATGATGGTGATGATGATGATGAGGATTGATGATGATGATGATGATCACAATGACTATGACTATGATGACAATGATGATGATTACGATGATGAGGATGATGATGTTGATGACGATGATGATGATGATGAGGACCATCATGATGATGATGAACAATGATGATGATGATGATGACGACGATGACGACGACGATGATGATCACGAATAGTATGACTATGATGATGATGATCACGAATAGTATGACTGTGATGATGATGATTACGATGATGAGGATGATGATGACTATGATGGTGATGATAATGATGATGATGATGATGAAAATGATGAGGAGGAGGAGGAGGATGAGGATGACGATGAGGAGGAGGAGGAGGAGGAGGATGACTATGATGATGATGATGAGGATGAGGATGATGATGATGATGATGATGATGACGATGACGATGATGATGAACAATGATGGTGATGATGATGATGAGGATGATGAGGATGATGACTATGATGATGATGGTGATGACGATGATGACGACACTGGTGATGATGACGACGATGATGAGGATGATGATGGTGACGACGATGATGAGGAACAATGATGATGATGATGATGACCATGACGATGATGATGACCATGACGATGAACAATGATGATGATGTTGAGGAGGATGATGACAATGATAATGACTATGATGATGATGATGAGGATGATGATGATGATGATGATGACGATGATGATGACGATGACGATGACGATGAACAATGATAATGATGATAAGGATGATGACAAGGATGATGATGACTATGATGATGATGATGAGGATGAGGATTATGATGATGACGATGACAATGATGATGAACAATGATGGTGATGATAGGTTTAGTTGAAACTTTGCTTTGATTTTATTTTCAAGCATTTGCAATGGAATGATGATGAGGAAGAGGAGGAGGATGACAATGATGAGGAGGAGGATGATGACTATGATGATGATGATGATGAGGATGGTGATGATGATGTTGATGATGATGATGGCGATGACGATGATGATGAACAATGACGGTGATGATGATGATGGTGATGATTACGATGATGATGATGATGATGTCAATGACGACGATGATGATGATGAGGATAATGATGAATAATGATGGTGATGATGAGGATGATGATGATGACGACGATGATGAGGAACAATGAAGATGATGATAATGGTGATGATGATGATAAGGATGATAACAATGATGATGATGAGGAGGATGATGATGATGAGGATGAGGATGATGATGATGATAATGACGACGATGGCAACGATGATGAAGAATGATGCTGATGATGCTGATGATGATGGTGATGAGGATGATGATGATGATGATGACGATGACGATGATGAGGAACAATGATGATGATGATGATAGGTTTAGTTGAAACTTTGCTTTGATTTTGATTTCAAGCATTTGCAATGGACTCATGATGATGAACAATGATGATGATGAGGAGGAGGATGATGACAATGACAATGATGATGATGATGACTATGCTACTGATGATGAGGATGGTGATGATGATGATGTTGATGATGGCAATGAAGATGATGATGAACAATAATGGTGATGATGGTGATGATGATAATGATGAGGATGATGATCATGATCATGATCACAATGACTATGAGTATGATGACGATGATTATGATGATGATTACGATGATGAGGATGATGATGTCGATGACACCGATGATGATGATGAACAATGATGATGATGATGAGGATGATGATGACGACGGCGATGATGAGGAACAATGATGATGGTGATGTATTATGATAAGGATGATGAAAATGATGATGATGAGGATGATGACTATGATGATGATGAGGAGGATGAGGATGAGGATGAGGATGATGACGATGACGACAATGACAATGATGGTGATGGTGATGAGGATGAGGATGAGGATGAGGATGATGATGATGACGACAATGATGATGATGATGATGATAGGTTTAGTTGAAACTTTGCTTTGATTTTATTTCCAAGCATTTCCAATGGAATGATGATGATGAACAATGATGATGATGAGGAGGAGGATGATGACAATGATGATGATGAGGAGGATGATTATGATGATGATGATGAGGATGAGGATGAGGAGGAGGAGGAGGAGGAGGAGGATGATGACTATGATGATGATGATGAGGATGATGATGATGATGACGATGATTATGATGATGAACAATGATGGTGATGATGATGATGAGGATGATGACTATGATGATGATCATGAGGATGAAGATGATGATGATGATGATGATGACGATGACGATGGTGATGATGATGATGATGATGATGACGACGATGACGATGGTGATGATGATGATGACAATGATGATGATGACGATGTTTAGTTGAAATTTTGCTTTGATTTTATTTTCAACCATTGTCAATGGAATGATGACGATGACAATGACGATGATGAAGATGCAGAGGATGATGACAATGATGATGATTAGGATGATGAGGATGATGATGATGATGACGATGATGACAACAACAACGATGATGACGATGACAATGGAATGACGATGATGATGATGACAATGGAATGACGATGATGATGAATTTCGCTTTGATTTTATTTTCAATCATTTTCAATGGAATGACGATGATGATGATGACAATGGAATGACGATGATGATGAATTTTGCTTTGATTTTATTTTCAATAATTTTCAATGGAATGACGATGATGATGATGACAATGGAATGACGATGATGATGAACAATGATGATGAGGAGGAGGATGATGACAATGATGATGATGAATATGATGATGAGGACGACGATGATGATGATGATGATGATGACGACGATGATAATGATGATGAACAATGATGGTGATGATGATGATGATGAGGATGTTGATGATGATGATTATGATGATGACGATGATGATTACGATACCAAGGATGATGATGATGATGATGACGATGATGATTACGATGCCGAGGATGATGATGATGATGACCATGACATTGATGATGATGACGATGATGACAACAATGATGATAATGACGATGATGACGATGATGATGAGGACGATGATCATGATGATCATGAATACTATGACTATGACGATGATGATTATGATGATGATTACGATGATGAGGATGATGGTGACTATGATGGTGATGATGAGATGACAATGATGATGATGAGGATGACGACTATGATGATGATGAGGAGGAGGAGAAGGAGGAGGATGATGACTATGATGATGATGATAAGGATGATGATGATGATGATGATGAGGATGAGGATGATGACTATGATGCTGATGATGAGGATGGCGATGACCATGAACAATGATGGTGATGATCACGATGATGATGAGGAACAATGAGGATAATGATGATGATGACAATGATGATGATGAGGATGATGACTATGATGATGATGATGATGATGACTATGATGACGATGATTATGATGATGATTACGATGATGATGACAATGATGATGATTATGATGGTGATGATGGTCAGTGTTGGAGGCCTCCCTTACCCTCCACTAGCCATAATGGCACCCATGGGCCTAAGAAGAAATTAGTGGTGAAGACTATATTGTAAAAATACTCATACATGTGTGAATACCAAGACATTTTTGAAGAAAATTAGTCATTAAATGAGATAAACGTTAGTGAGTAAACGCTGTAAATGTTAGGGAGAAGTGCGCGTGCATCTTTTTGTGCGTACACGTTAATGCACGCATGTGCTCTTATACATGCGTGCGTGCTCACAAATACGCGTGTGCACACTTGTTACTAATTAAAAAAAATAGATATCTAGATTCCCGAGGTTGCTACTAATTTTCATGGGTTTTCTACAACTGTTCGCGTGTTTTGTGTTCCTAAACTCTGCAATTTGGCTCACACTCAATCATCAATTGGACACTCTTAGATATATTAGAATAAGATTTCTCTTGGAATCTAAAAAACGTATTTAGTGTTCTTGGAAGTTAGTGGATACATTCAAACTACAAGTTTTGATTGCAAGAAGAGATCATTTTGAATAGGTATGGTGAATTGTAAATAATTGTTTTCATTCACAAGCTTTTAGATCATTTCAGTGATTTAGGTTTCATCATATGCCTACAAAAATATCTCTCTCATAGACAACATTTAATTTCACAAGAAGAATTCCCAACTTCACATCTAAACAAGTCTCATATTCTCCATACAAGATGAAGTATGCAATGTTAACTAATTTACATCTGCACATGAATATATATTTTGATTTCACACAATGATGGCATATATGAAGTTATCTCTTGAGACTCTTCAATTTAAAAAAAAACCTTTGAAGTAATCATGCGAGAGTGTCCATATTGAATAGTTCACCAAGTTGTCCACATTCTCTATACAAGATGAAGTATGCAATGTAGACCAATAATCATTTGCATATGAATATATTTTGATTTCCCACAAGGATGGCATAGATGAGGTTCTCTATTCAGACTCTTCAATTTGTATAAAAACCTTGGAAGCAATCATGGGAGAGGGTCCATATTGAATAGTTCACCAACTTGTCCATGCTCTCCTCTTCATGCTAGATTTATCATAACATGCCTTTGAGCTTGACAGGGATGCCTCTACCTCAACGATTTCTTCTTTTTTCGAGGGATTTGCAACATCCTCATTGTGTAATTAGTCAATTCATTCTCTTTAGTTAAATTGTAACTTAATGAGTGTAATTTATTCAATTTATTCCCAAGACAGCCAAACACCAACTTGTGTCTTCCCTGACAACTAATTTGGCATATTACGTGTAATGTCATCTCGTCCGAAGGTGTTGGAAATGAATAATATTTCACTCATCTTCTTGTGACTTCCAATACTTTTTGAACACAAAGGAAGTCATAATCCTATAGCTATAATACCTGCAAACTTGACTCTCTTTACTTGAATCAAACAGAGTATAGAAATGAAACTTTGATTCAAAAATAAAGAGAAACCTTTAATCAACGTTTATGTATCAATGCCAATAATTACCATACTAACATATCTATAATTTAGTTAATTATGTTGTAACACGTCATGTTTCTTGTATAACGAAACTAATACCTTATCTATTGCTTCTTATGTAGGGGTAGACCTCATAGGTTTGATAAAGAAACTTTTGGAGATGGGAAAATCATGTAACAGAGAAAGAAAAACTAGAAGGAATATGCCCATTGAAAAGGAAAATGAGGTAAGGGAAAAGGCCAGGTTGGCAAGGGAGAGAGTGAGACATAGTATAGACATTTCCACTGATACTACAACTGATCCTAACAGAGTTGATGACATGGAAAACCTCTACTTCAGAACCACGGGTGAAGCGGTTGCGTCCAACAGACCCAACTCAAATTCCAACATCAACACAGTCTCCAACCAACAATCCATCAACGAGCCATGTTGAATATATTAATGACATAGGTATACTGAGAGACGTCGAGTATCAAGTGTTGGACCTAGGAGAAATGATTAATTTGCATTCTCTCCAAGAATACCACAACCATGTCAAGCACACTCCCAATATGGACCAACATGTGAATGAAGCACCACAACAAAGAAGTCCTGGGATTCATAGCTCATGTCCACCTTCCCTACCTCGACTGTCTAGTGCAAAAAAAAGGACTCCTAGAGATATCCATGTGGATGAAAGTTGTCTTTCAGGCCTTGAAAGTAATTTTCCCAAAGCATATCAATTGGCAATGTAGAAAATTAATGAAGGAATATTTTGAATCCAAAGGCAATGTAGGTAAATGTCAATTATTACTATGTTTGTTAAAGTCAAATTGTTTAGTTGTTGTTAGGAGAGTTTTGGGCATAAAGATGGTTAGAAGTTCAGAGGCTAACAATCATATTGTTAGAAATATCCAATCTGCTTTTAATGTGATTGGGAAGTATTAAATTGAGCACATAGATCTGTAGACAAACACACAACTCACAAAATAGATCACACAATTTACTCAGCAATTGAAGAATGAAACAGTGCAAAAATGGCTTGCAGCTGTGAATGCTTTCATTAATAAAAAAAGTAATTAGCTAATAATTAGAATGGCTTTAATAGCCACATGAAATTCGAATCCACACGAGGAAATTCGAATTGATAGACTCTAATTGACTGTAGGTAAATAAGACCTTGTTTAAATCACTATCGGAGGACTCAATAGTTAACTGACCTTGTCTAAACCATAACTGAAGTTCATCGGTGCTCTAAAACACAACTCAAGTGTTACATTTAGTGTTGACTAAGGCTAACTAACTGTGGTAGGTGAGAAATGTGCCCCTCCTGAGTGCAGTCATGTAAACCTAGTGCTAACTGAATGTAGAGAACTAGAACTGAATGTAACTGAATCCTAACTTAGCTTGACTAGTCATCAACTGAGCTGAATTGACCTTGGTTGGTTTTGGCACTCCCATTGGCTCCTAAATTGTAGGGATTGGTCTAGGAGGCTCCTAAACTGATGCAATTAAGTGCAATTAATGGTAGTAAGCCTCAATTAGCATTCCCCGCACTTTAGTAACTGAAACATGTTCCCCAATTAGGCCAAGTGGACACAACAATGCTAATGACTAAAAATAGACTGGATGGAATCCCGATTTAGAAATGACTCCTGATTTAGACATATGACCAAATTGGAAAAGGGAGGATTAATAATCCTAACACCCCCCCTGAATGCTAACTTGGACAATCTGTGGGCCCTGGTAACTAAGACCATAGGTCACCCATTACATCAAGTAAAATAAAGTAACTGCTTAATACAAGGAGTTGGGGAAAAAACCACATGGGAAAAAGGCCCCCCTCTATCTAAGCAGATAGAATCAGGTCTCAAGTTTGAAAAACTTGAAAATATGTTGCTGCAATCTTCATCCCTGTGAGGTAGCAAAGCAGCATGCATGGTGTGTTGTGCACAGGTATTCTGGGGCCTGGCATGTAGAATTCTCCTTCTTCTCCAAAAATGATGATGGAAGGAAGGAGGAATGTAACCTTTGCCTCTTGCTGAATGAAGAGGTGTATGATCATATCCATTCTTCTGAATGTAGTGAGACTGAGCCCTTGCCATATAGCATCTTACAGGGAGTCTATTGCATCTCTGTGAAGGAGGTAAGATTGGATGGCATAGCCCAAGGGTCTTTCCTTTCTGAGTGTCAGGTGAGTTTCCAGTCATCTTCCTAGCTTCTAGTTTGGAAGTAGGGACTGAATCTAGATCTGAGTCACCCTGAATCTCAATCTCATAAACTGATAAATATGGATATGCAATACTAGTAGAAGCTGTAAAACAAGTAGATGCAATGATTTTACCTTCCCTTGCAAGTGGCTGCTGAGAGTGCACTGGTTTTGAAGGAGGCATGAAATGTGAGAACTCATATGCTTTTAAAGCATGATTTGTAGTACCCTTTGCTATGATGCTCCCAGTAGAGATATATGTGATCTCCACTGAGTTAGGACCAAAGATCACTCACTTTGGAGATCCAGTATGGGTCATCTGATATACAGATAATAGGTTTGAAGCTAGGGAGGGAACAAATAGAAAATATTTGAACCCTCCATGTTTAAGCTTGATAGATCCCTTCCCTTTTGTTTGGACTTTACTATTATTGCCCATCTAAATACTAGGACCGTCAAAGGACTGAAAAGAAGAGAATGATTATCTGGATGCAACCATATGGTTGGAATCTCCAGAATCAATGAGGAATACATGTGATGATGTGCAACAAGCCTTCAGTGCATGGCCTTTCCTTTGGTATTATTCATCTTCTTCTTCTTCAAAGTCATCCTTCCTTGCGCTAGCAAGTACAAAAATGTTATGTTTCTTCAAAAGAAGAGCCATTTCATCAAGTTGTCTTCTCATACAAGATCTTTATGAATGAAATCCCCTTGCACAGCAACAGCAGAGGACCTTCCCTTTGCCATTCTTCTTGCTTCTCTTCGAACCTGAAGGCTCTTTTGACTGCTCTTTCTTCACAGGAGACTCATCTCTTTGCTTCCCTTTGTCATTCTCTACCTTATCTCCTCTTGCAACCAGAGATAGATATTTGGAAGATCGAATGATCCCCATTTGGATCAATTTATCATTCTCAGAAATAAGAGATTGGATGAAGGCATTAAGAGTGGGCATCTTCCAATGTGGAGTAGTGAGCCTTACTATTTGGAAGGTGGATACAAAGAATGAGTAGTCTGCATTGAGATTTGTGAGAATGGAAAGGATGAGCTGATCTTCATCCTTCTCCACTTTGCATTGCTTCAACTAATATATTAGGTTCTTGAACTTTGTGAAGAATTCATTCAATGATTCGAAGTTGTATGGATTAAGAGTGATCAGATCATTTTCTAGCTGATGGATCCTCATCTCATCCTTCTTATCAAATAAGGAGGCAAGCTTGTCCCAAACCTCCTTGGGAGTCTTCAATCCTTGGATGTGGAATCGAAGATCTCTAGAGACTAAGGAGAGCAAGTGTCCATGGGCTTCATCAAGCCTGTTCCAGTACTTTTCCTTGTCATTATCTAAAGATGGAACTGCCTCTGTTTCTTCTATGATTCTGAAGAGTTGCTTGGTGTGGAGCATTACCACCATGTCTTCCTTCCACTGGTGATAGTTGAAGGGAGTGAGAGGCTCTACTGGATGCGCCATTTTGAATGCAGTAAGAAGGACTGAGCTGCTATAGCGAATGTAGTGAGAAGAAAGAGCTGCCTGTAGCGAATGCTGTAAGAAAAGTTGATAACCTGTCACACAATCAAACATACAAAGTATGGTCGACAGTCTGCACTTTTGGAATTTCCTTCACACCCAACATAGTTGATCAAGCAAGCTTGATCAACAATTTCCTAACTTGGGATATTAAGTTGTAATTTCTCCACTTCTGGTGCAGTACTGGAAGGAGTAATTTGCTAAAAAAAAATGATCCAGCTGGAGATTTGAAGAGGAGAGGTGTCTTGTCTGCCGAGGCTCTGATACCATATTAAATTGAGCACATAGATTTGTAGAGAAACACGCAACTCACAAAATAAGTCACAAAATTTACTCAGCAATTGAAGAATGAAACAGTGCAAAAATGGCTTGCAGCTGTGAATGATTTCATTAACAAAAAAAGTAATCAGATAATAATTACAATGAAGTACAATGGCTTTAATAGCCACATGAAATTCGAATCCACATGAGGAAATTCGAATTGATAGACTCTACTTGACTATAGGTAACTAAGACCTTGTCTAAATCACTATCGGAGGACTGCGTTATGGATTCTCAAACTGATATTTTATTTATGATATAGTTTCATGGTGCCTACCGCTTGTCTCCATCCGGGACCTGCACATAAATCCTGATGGTGAATGGTGATGTATGTAGGGACTTAGAATGTGAAGGGATTACCATTTTGGTGATGTCTATAGGGACCCAAAAGGTGAAGGGATTACCATTTTGGCAATGTCCCGAGGGACCTAGAAGGTGAAAATTATCCATTTCAACTGGTAGTTGGGTGGAGGACTAAGTGGGTGGAGAGGGGGGAAAACCTATGGAAAAAATTCATGTGTTTATGTTTCTCAGTTTTTGGTCCTGAGTTTTATCCTTAGATATCAAGTTATAAGATTCCATGACCGTGTAAATTCCTAGACCTTAGCTCAGGGGTGACATGCACAAGTAGATTGGATTGACAATACCTAAGGTTGGGAGGAAATTTGTCCAGATGATGTCATTTGTGCCCTTATAAAAGATAAGTATTTATATTATTTATACTCTTTAGGTATGATGTTGTACATGTGCCCATAGAGGCTAATAGTGTTTAATTTAATGAAGCATAGGATCTTTAGGAATGCCTGAATTAAATTTGAAAATAAGGTTGCAGAAGAGAGGAAGAATATATTAAATATTGATCAATTATTCATGGCAAAATTGCACACACATGGAGAAAAAATTGGAAGAATATCATTACATCCATTACTCAGTTAATTGTATGCAATGCAATGGTGTTACAAATAGGATAATTTGAATACCTAAGATATTATTCGAATCTACCAATCCGGACTGACTCCGGAGCTAACTTGACGTGGTAAAATCACCACTAGAGATCATTAATGCAACTACGGATCACTGAGTCAGTTCACAAACATTTAACTAATTGAGTTAGGTGATAAAAGGTTCCCTTCCACGAATCATGCAAAGTGGTGCTAGGATGAGTGAGAGTGAACTAACTAATGGGAATCACAGCATAATTGAACATAATTGAACGCTGACTAGGGTCAATCGTTGATGACAACTGGTGGCACTCGGAGTGGGTTCCTAAATTATAGGGATTGGTCTTTGGAGCTCCTAAACTCATGCATACATGTGCATTGAGTGTTAGGTGGCCCTTAAGTGAGTCCCCCATGACACTAGTGAAGTGGGAATGACCTCCTAAGCTAGGAAAATACAAATAGACTATGATGGTTAAGGGAGGATTAATTAATAATCCTAAAATATCCCCTTAATCCTAACTTGGCCAACTTGGACCCTATAAACTAAGACCAAAGGTCACCCATACAATATAAATGCAAAAAAATACTGCTTAACAACCAGGAAATGGGGAAAACCTCATGGGAAAACACCCCCCCTAAAAAATAAGCAGGAAAACCAGGATCAAGCTTTCACTTCAAGAGAAAATTTTCTTCTTGAATAAAAAACTTTTGAAAATATTTTTGCAATCTACATATCTATGGAGCAATAATGCAGTGTCATGGTCCTTGTGTACAATAGTTTCCTAGTATTGTGGATGTGAACCTCTCCACCTTCTTCCAATCTAATGGCAGATAGTAGAAGAAATGTGTCCTTTATCTCTTCTTTTTGGAGGAAGAGTGACATGATCCAATTTGTTCTTCAGTGAGAAGAATTGTTGATCAGACTTTACCATCATGAAGCATCTCTCTGGGAGTTTGCAACACCTCTCTGGGAGGAGTGGATTTTCTTGACATAGCACAAGGATTTCTTTTTTAAACTAATATATTTTTCTCCTCATGTCAGATGACTCTCTAGTCATGTTCCAAGCACCTCAATAAACGTTTGATCCCATTTAATCCTAGTATTGGGATTAGGGACTGGATCTGATTGAAATTCCATAAACTGATTCAACTAAGTCCTCTGCCTCAGATTTTGAATCTGAAACATTAATGGAAACATTATCATATGGATCTGATTGAGATGCATCTTCAATTCCATAAACCGATTCAACTAAGTCCTCTGCCTCAAATTCTGAATCTAAAACATTAATGGAAACATTATCATATGCAAAAGGTTTAGGTAGGATGAATTTACCTTCCCTTTCCAATGGAAGCTGAGACTGTATGAGATTTGAGTATGGCAGAAAATGTGAGAATTCATATTCCTTAGAGGCATGGTTTGCAACACCTTTATCTATAATATTCCTAGTTGAGCTATTGGAAATCTTAATTGATTCGAGACTAAATGCAGCTAACTTTGGTGAACCTATATAAGTCATTTGGTATGCATACAACAAATTTGTAGCTAAGGAGGGCACATAGAGCAAATTTTTGAACACTCTATGCGCTAACTTGATTGATCCCTTCCCTTTACCTTGGATTTGAGTGTCATATCCCATATGTATACTTGGACCATCAGTAAGTTGTAATGAAGATAATGATTATTTGGATGCAACCATGTGATTGGAGGCCTCTGAATCAATGAGGAATGCATGTGATTTTGAAAAAATAGCCTTCAGTGCATGGCATCTCTCTTGATATTCATTCTTGTATCTAGAGTCGTCCTTCCTTGCACCTTCGCAGAGGGAAATATTCTATTTCTCAAGGAGTTTTGACATCTGATCTATGGTCTTCTTCACACAATATTTATCTGTATGGCTTCCTTTCTTATAGTAGGAGAACCTGCCCGTGACAAACCTATGATGTTTTTCCTCCTTAGAGCTTGAGGCTTCATCTGATCGATCAAAGCCTTCTTTAGGTTCAAATTCATTGTTCCTCTTCTCCTTTCCTTTCTACTTCCTCCTTGCTTATGCATTATTTGTCTCACCAGTCAAGAGAGCTTGATTCGTGGATGCTCTAATGGCTCGCATGTGTATCAGCTTGTCTTTTTCATGTATTAGAGGTTTTGTGAAGGCATCAAGGGATGGAATTCACTAATGAGGAGTTGTCAATCTCCCAGATTGAAAGGTGGATACACAAATTGAGAATTATGGGCCAAGTTTGCTCATAATTGAGAGCACCAATTGCTTATCCTTCTTCTCAATCCCACACTGCTTGCATTGATGAAAAAATATTTGAATTTTGAGAAAAAATGTTGTATAGTTTCGAAGTTGCTAGGTTGTAGTGCTATCAGCTCATTCTCTAGAATATGACCCCTCATGTCATCCTGCTTTCCTAACAAGGATTCAAGATTCTCCTATACTTATTTTGGGGTTTTTATTCCACCAATATGGAAGAGTAGCTCCATCGAGACGTGGATGCACATGAAGCTAAATTCTTCATCCAGCTTGTTCAAATACCTCAACTTTTCAAGAGGCTGCTGGGGTTCAACCTCTCTACCCTTGGTGACCCTGTATAGACCCTTGTTGCGCAAGAATATTTGAATATCATCCCTGCAATCAATATATTTTAAGGGGGTGAGGATTATGGGTGTCAAAACTGTTGAATTCTCCATCTTACAACTTCAAAAATAGCTAATTCTTCAAAAAATATTTGAGTGTACCTTCAAAAACACTACAAAACACTTCAATTTGCAATCAAACCAATTCAAACACTCTCCACTTCGACATGTGCATTTTCAATGGGTGCATCACATCTGGATAGAGCTCTCTAGAAAAAATCCAGAGGGAGCAAGGAAAGAATACCAATATTTATGTGGAATCCAATTTCTTCGGGTGCATCAATGGAAGTTTCTGAGGTTTGAAGTTGGCATGGATACCTTATTTAATACCATGTTTAATTTAATTAATCATAGGATCTTCTGGCTTGCGTGAATTAAGTTTGAAAAGAAGGCTACATAAGAGAGGAGGAATATAGTAAACACTGATTAATTATTCATGGAAAAATTGCACACACATGGATACAAAATTGGAAGAATATCATTACATCAATTAATAAGTTAAATGAATGCAATTCAATGGTGTTACAAATAGGAGAATTTGAATTCCTAATATAGGATTCGAATCTATCAACCTAGAATGACTCCAGAGCTAACTAAGTGTGGGGAAATCACCACTAGAACTCACTAATGCAACTTTGGATCACTGAATCATTTCATAACTAGTTAACTAACTAAGTTAGGTGAACAAAGGTGCCCTACTTTCCTCAAATCATGCAAACTGGTGCTAGGATGACTGAGAGTGAACTAACTGATGGGAATCAGAGCATAAATTAACATAACTGAACACCGACTAGGTTCAACCTCTAATGATTATTGGTGTCAGTCAGAGTGGGTTCCTATATTATAGGCATTGGATGCTGTAGCTCCTAAACTTGTGTAGACATGCACATTGAGTGTTAGATGGCCCCCAGGTGAGTCCCCCATGGCACTTGTGAGGTAGCATTGACCTCATAATCTAGGAAAAGACAAATAGACTATGGTCGTTAAGGGAGGATTAATTAATAATCCTAACAAATAAATCTATTACATTATATATTTTTTATTTGTATATATTCTCATGGTGAATGGATAACCCAATGTTGATATGTTAGACTAGCAATTAGTAGCTAGCTTGTTTATGAAATTTAATATTATTATGAGGTTTGATTTTAGGACATCCCATATGGTCATGTATGGATATGTGGATTAGATCATCCATGGGATTTATGACTGATATTTAATGAGGAAAAATATGACCTAAAGTATACTGTTTTATAAATATGTTATTTGAGGTAAAATAGAATATTGATTTAGTGGAAATTTTAGGAGCCTATTTCCTTATGGATTATGACCATTTTTAGGTCTAATATTTGGGCAATCCATATGGAAATATATGGTTGTACCATATTAGGTCCCATATGGTTTTATATATTGATAATTTCCTGTATTAAATCTAATATGCAATAATATTGTATAAATCTTCTTTAAGGAAAGATAGTAATGTTGATTTTAATATGATGTTAGAAGCTAGTCTTTTGTGGAATTATGTTCATGGGATAGACTAATATTTAGTATAAACGATATGGACATGTATGGTTGTACTAAGTTAGATCCAAGAGGGGATTGGAAGTTTGAATTTATTTCTATAAGACCTACTATCTTTCTTTAGAATGTTGAAATGTTGAATGTTTACTGTCATAAATGGAGTTCTGTGAAGGAATGTAAGCCTGATTTATTTAGTTGATTAGATGGATATGGGTGGATTCCCATTGGAGTATTGATAGTTAGTAAACATGTGAAGAGGTTATAGTGTTGGCGTCGATTCCACTAACCCAGGTTCATACTCCTTGTCCGCCCAATAAAGCCCAAGATATCATCCCGGCGAAGTGTAACTCTGTCGACAACACCTGTGAGGAAAGTGAGGTCTCACCCAAGATATATATGGGGACTACCAGAACCAATTTTATACAGCTATGGAAGGGGATTTCTTCATCTCAACATTAACAATCGATTCGACCAAAACAAAGGGATGGATCACCGTCGAAACATTAAGAGAGAAGGTCAATCCTTTAACACATTCACATCATATAAGAATATACAGAACTACCAACACATGCAAGATATATAAAGAATACACATCTAAATCATATTTATTGTCGACATTCCACAATATAAGTGCGGCCAACTTATAAAGATTCAAACACAAGACAGACAAACATCAAATACACAGAGATTTAACGTGGAAATCCATAAACGAAAAAACCACAAAAGCACTCTTCATCTGGCATGAGTAATATTTGGAATTTTTTTGGTCTGTGCACACAACTTGTAGACTTCTCTCGTAATCTTCTCTATAATTAATAGGTTTTCTCTATGTTTCTCATGCTCTCATGATTTCTCTCTTCTTTTGGTCGACCTCTATATCTAAATCACAGTCATCAAAAGTCCATAAAAGGTATTTAGTCATCCATCATCAATCATCTGTCATATGTTGTCTCCAAACATCTTGGATCGACCCTATATACATCTTACAATTCTTGTTCCAACCGTCGACTAGTTCTCGACTGAAAATCGACTGGTTTTTCTAACTACCCAATGAATCTTGTTACATTAATAATGGATCTAATGTCCCAACTTACAATCATGCCCATTTCAAAAATAGACTATTATCCTAACTTAACTCATCATTACATTAATTGTTTCCTCAGAAAATGTCGAATTCCTGGATTCGAATTACTCTTCTCCTTTTCCGTCGTTGCCTTGCTTGTCTTGTGACCAAATTCTTCACAATTCTACCCAAAACTAGTATGATCTTTCCTAGGGTCAACAGACCACTCACATGTGGCTCATCTGGAGCCACTTTATCCAGAGGTGTCTTTCTCATCGAGTTTACTCTGAAACTCATGACAGATACTCATCACCCCTTCTACTTATATTTGCACATCTTCTTTCCTTTCCTGCATTTTTTCAACAAGTTCGGAACTAATATGTTTCGAAGTTGTTTCTGTCGTTTCTCCTAGTTCATGTCGCACCCGCTCATGCACCAGGTGTATGCTTCTTGTAACCTGCTCTACTTCATCCTAGAGCTCTGCGACATGTAATGTTCGTCTTTTTTGTTTTTTCCACGATTTGGTAACCTACTGTTGTAATTTTTTGAAGTCAGTAGCCTTGCTCATCTTCTTAACCCATGAAAATTTCTTCAGCTCATTTCTTATCCCGTTTAGATTTGCTTCTGTGGTATGAAATTGATTTGTAATTTGATCCAACTCTACATGATCCATCAAGGCTTCCCATGATTGAGAAAACATGTGCATATTCTATTGCACAAAGTGCCATGACCTCCTTTTTTTTCTCACATTTTCTATTATTGTCTTCTGTCGCGCTTCTAGTATCTCGGGGGGTGTACTAGGAGTTAGATTTGTTTGTAATGCTGTAATTCATTAGCGAAGGTCAAGAGCTACCTCCCCAAGTTGAAAAACTCTTGCGTCTAGGATCATTTCAGTCGTAATTCCCTCTTTGGAGAAATTATGGCATCCGAGCGTGATAGTCTGCTCTAATCTTTGCATGTCCTCCTACCATCTCTGTGATTTTTTCTTCGTTTCTTTCACTTTGTTCTTAAGCGATGTGAAGTTATTCTTTGAATGTTTGAGCTGCTTAAACACCACATTCTCTCTTTCCTTCAACTCATCTAATGCATCTTGTTGAATGAAAAACAATACTTACATGACCAATGTATTTGATAATTTAATTATGATCTGGCGCTCCCAAATCAAGTTCCTTAGAAGGCACTTCATTTTTTTTGTTTTGTGGTGTCAAGGGTACCTCAACAGGTCGATCCTCTGAAGTACCAGCTTCTTCCCGTGACTCAATCTAGAAAGGTTCCTACTCGAATGCTAATCTAACTTCTTTTACTGCAACACAGAGAGTCTGCAGTAAGTTAGTAATGCCTCCTACCAAGTCTGTATTCAATTTCATACATCCTCTTACAAGTCTCATTGGAAAATTCCTCCATTTGATCAGCAATGAGGTTGTAGCCGTCATTGGTAAGGCCACCAACTCCAGTCGTTTTATCAGCCTTTTGTTTCTTTTGACTCTTCTTCGATTCTTCAGTTATTTTTCGCTTGTCACCTAGTTCCGGATCCGTCGGGGTCGTGTTGGATTATTATTTGATTTCATAGGGGAGGATTCATGGGATTTCTTCTCCTTATTGATCTCCTCCCTGGTTTCCCGACATTCCATTCTATCGCGGGTCAATCTCAGTAGATAGTTGATCATCTGCGACAGGTTGTCTCCACTCTTTGGGCCATTCCTGAACAATTGTTTCAATGTATTCATCTATTAGCCAAAAATCAATGGTTAACCATTGGTTTTAAAGGTCTTATCGAGGTTGTAGATAGATGTGGTGAGACCTGACTGAAAATTTGATAATATTACAAAAACAATTGACAGTATCTGTAGCAATCCTTGCTTGATACCCAGTGTGATGCCTCAATGCATCATCATGTAAGTAAAACTCAACGTTATTGTCCTTATGTCAGTGTAAATTATCCTTCTCATACCATAGGTTCTGTTATCGCACCCCTTGACATGGCACAGGCACATACATCCACTGGTAGTCTCGAGGCCTGGTCCATGTGATAAATGATATCAAAATTGTCAACCATGAATAGGTAAAAGGAGTACCTTTCTCTTAAGCATAGTTGGCATATTCTAACAACTCATTCAGCAAATAGGTCAACCAGTTCATTTGGACACCCGCAACACACTGTTCTGCTACAACAATGGTTCTGAAAGTACATTGGTATGGTTTCATCTTCTTGAGTATCTTGCTCGATAAAGATAGAGACAATGGAGATTCTTCTCTTATCTCTCATTAGGTCTTATTTCTCATTCATCCAGTTGACTAGGATCGAGTCCTGCTCCTTTTAAGTGAATAATGGTAATGGGTCAACCCTTGTAAGAGGAATTCCATTGATTGAAGCTATTAGGTCTACTCCCACCAAAATTCATCGATCCAATCATAGGAAACCTCCATGAACAAACCAACAATTGTTTCATCATCGCCAAATAAACCATACTTCATATTTTATTCAATAATGGAACTTGTTCGACCACCTTCTTCCATGTTATCGTCGTCAAAGAAGCTTGTTTTTTTTCTCATCAATATCAACAATCCTTCCAACTTTAATTAGATGCTTAAATTTCTTGTTACCAGATTTGGGATAGTGGAGCCAGTAACATTGGCCTCCTCCAGCAACTCATAATCATCTTCATCAAGTTCCTAATTTTCTTATGTGTCCATTTATTTTCTATTATCTTTCTTTGGCTTCATTTCTTCTCACATAACTCATGTACCGCAACATGGCAAGTTCAGGAAATTTTTCGTAGATTGCAGTCTACGAAACCCATCTTCTTCAGATTTGGCATAATGTCTACCATAACATGGACGCCTTTTGAGATGGTTGGATTGAACAACAGATACTTGGAATTCTTGCTAATCGTTATGCCAGGAGCATCATCTTTCCTTGGGGGAATGTATCCAGGAAACAAGGTCTTTGTCTCGGATCTTGATGCTTTGGCATCGTGGGTAGCCTTGAATATCTGTTGAGGAACATTTTCATGGTTAGCTTGCTTCTTTCTTAAAGGAACAATTGACACTAGTCATGACACAACTTCTAGAGCTGCTTTAACAATGGGAATGGGAGAAGGAACATCCATGCCAGATTCTTAAACAATGCTAGTGCTCAATACAAGGATTACCATAATCAATCACATGCCTTTGAATTCAATGGGGTTTGTAGACAGATAACTCAACTCAAGAAATTACTTAGTGGGATACAAATGAATGAACATACTTCTGCATGAAGATGCAATAAGTTTACGCATGCAGGCAGTCATTCGCTCATGTGGGTCCATAATAAATGGAGAAGGTGGTGGAAAATTCTATCACATGGGGCAATATTTCCCATCATTACAATCAACTACCACATGAACCATCACTTCATTAATCATGACAACAAATAATTATTATGCATTAATGATAGAGGTGACCAAAAAGCACGGCGTTGAAATCTCTCGTTATCTCACTTTAACTACCCTCCAACTGTCACTTGCAACAGAAGTTCATCTTGCGACAGATGTATAGTCTATGACAACTTTTCTCGTATGACAAAAAGTTTATATTTAAAACTTGCAACAAAAGTTGTGTATACAAAAATGATTTTTTTAATCGAGCGAAGTATGACTATCTTGATAAGGTTTTAGTCAACTTCCATTCACTAACCCTTTAAAGGGTGTACCATCTAACTTTTGCAACTGGACCGCACCCCCATCGGTGATACATATGACAACATATGGTCCCAGATAGCGTGTTCAAAGGATGGTTTGAAAATTTATTGTCATATAGGAGAACAAAATCACCAACCTGAAACTGGTCAAACTTAATATGGCGGTCATGGCAAGCCTTCTGTCGCTAATGATATCACGTGACAAAGTGATCTTCTTTCAATTTTACTAGTTGCAACAATATTTATTCTATTGCGCCAAAATCTGTCATCTTAGTGATCGCAACAATTCTTATACTAGGTACAATATATTATAATGGCCTGATGACCTCATATCCATAAACCAACCTAAATGGAGTCCATCCTGTTAAATTTTATAGGTTGTGCAATAATCCCATAATACTGCGGGTATCTTATGATCCCAATAATCTCTCTGAACATTACATATTATCATCGTTAATGTATTATCCAAGATCTTATTAAACGCTTCGAAGGCATCATTTTCTTGTGGGTGATATGGCATTGTCTTCCAGTTCCGAATATTAATTTTCTTAGTTGATTTGTCAATCAGTTGATTCACAAAATCTGTACTGTGATCACTTATCAAAATCTTTGGGCATCCAAATCGGGTCACGACATGGGCAACTAAAAATTTGGCAGCGATCGCAACAGTACAATTTCTTATTGGCGCTACTTCAACCCATCTGGTTAAGTAGTCGGACGCAGTGACTATATAGTGTGCACCCATTTGTTTTCTTTATTGGTTAATAATACCCACACAATCAAAAGCCTATTTATAAAATTCCTACAAATTTTCCTGTGGTACCAAAGGCATTTCATCTCGTCGCGACGGTTTTCCCGTTTTTGAAAATATCACATCTATGGCAATAGTCTCTAGTATCTACGTGCAGAGAAGGACACCATAATCCTACTTGTAAAATATTGTGCACGGTTGCATTTGATGTACAGTATCCTCCTGCGACACCAGCATGTCCTTCATTCAACACCATCGGTCGCTCATGTTCCAAGATACAGCGATGAAGTATTTCATCTGGTCCCATCTTATACAATGTCCTAGTGATCAATTGGAAATCTACATCTTTTACAATTAATTTCTTATTATGTGTTGTATTGAATCCTTCTGGTGTATATCATGTAGTTAAGAGATGTACAATATATCTGTTGTGATCATCAATCATCTTTACCTCAAAAAATTATGCGTCTTGAGACTATCGTCGAGATTAGTAGGATCTTCTCCACTTTGTAACCTCGACAGATGGCCAAGTCCTGAATTCAGTAGACCTGGATTAACAATAATATCAAAATAAAATTCTTGGAATAGGAGAATACATCGACAGATCCTCCCCCCCAACACTAACTTATTGACTAAATATTTCAATGAAAAATGGTCTGTATACATCTTGAAATGTTCCCCCAGTAAATAATGTCGAAACTTTTGGATAGCATATACCATAGCAAGTCATTCCCTCTCAGTAGTGGTATAGTTATTTTCTGTCATCGATGACTTTCTACTAGGAAATGTAATGGGGTGATCAAGAGCACCCTCACCCTGTTGTGCAAGAACGACGCCAAGCACGACAAACGATGCGTTGACATGTACATGAAATTATTTCTTCTAGACTAGAAATACCAATATGGGTGTTGCGACCATCTTATCTTTAAGGATAAAGACTCTCTTTACACTGCTCATTCCATTGGAATTTAACATCTTTATTCAACAAAATTTACATTGGAGTTGTAGCCTCAGCATAGCTCCAAATAACTTTTTTGTAATGCCGCGCATGCCCAAGGTAGTTCTCAATTGTTTAACTATTGTGAGTGAGGGTAGGTTGAGAATAATAGTGATCTTGGTAGGTTCTATCAATATTTTGTCTCGACAGACCACATGTCCTGGCAAGATACCAAAAGGAGCACAAAAAAAACATTTCTTCAAATTAAGAGAAATATGAAACTGTCTACACCAGTCGAGCATCATTATAAGATTCTCAATATGATTTTTCACTAGCCCATAGACCATCCAATAATCAAAATATACTTCAAGAAATTTATGGATGAAATCTTAAAAGAATCTACTACTATTCTAGAAAAAATAGTAGGGGAATTCTTGAGTCCAAATGGCATTACCGTGTATTGGAAGCATCCGTACTCTGTCCCAAAGGTTTTCTTGTACCGATCTTCCTTTGCAATTCTTATCTGATGGTATCCAAAAAATCCATCACTAAACGAGTACACTTATTGTCATCTGAAATTCTCCAATACTTTATCTATGAACGGGTTTGGAAATGGATCATGCAAGCAAGAATCGTTTAATTCCGTAGGTCAACATAGATTCAAACTTCACCAATCTTGTCCCGAAACATCATAGGGCTAATCCAGTCAAATTCCTTGACAGGTTTTATAATGCATGAATCTAGCATTCTATCTAAATCTATCTTGACCTTCTCTTTATATCTTGGATTGAGTCTATACGGTCATTAGTTGACAGGTTTTGCATCGGGCTTCATGGGAATCTTCATTTCTCATAGATCACTAATAATCCCCTTCATCTTTGAAAACTTAGTAAGGAATAGATCCTGGAATTCATAAAATAGGTCTGCAATTTCCCTACTGTCTCATCATCCCAAAATTCTCTAATATTGGCGAATTTCGGGTTTTCGAATATGTATGTAATGTGTATCATCATCATAAGGTTCGCCAACTACATTATAGCATTCCATCCCATCCCAAACTATTGCACTGCTATGAGGGAAACTTAACATCGTAACAGGGATGTCTTCAAAAATCTTGGTTCGTATAACTTGTAGAGCAACACCAATCACCGGAATATCATCAATAAAGTTGAAAGTATGTGTGAAACTGGTAGCTAGCTCTTCCCATTCTATAGTCTCTTGTCACAGCTCAGCTGACATGTACCAGTTTCTCGGTATGATATCCAAAGTATGGATAAATTGATGAACCCATTCCTGTCACGATGATGTATTCCATGTCGCATGACAATTTTCAATATTCTCAACGAGATTTGTCAATCTCGTATATGTTTTGCCAGTATAAGAAATTTTCTTGCCAAATCTGATTTCTAGCAATCGTCGACATTGAGGCCATTCTGAAATAGATGGTTTATGAGCAACCCACCACCTGGAGGGCGTAGCCTTCAATGCAACATCCTGTGCTAACAAGCATTGAGATTCCAATACTTTTTCTTCAAACTCCGTAAGAAATGCATCCAATTTAGGCAATCCTTCATATGTAGGTAAATCACATACCTGAATACCTACCCACCACATATATTTCATGATCCTTGCAAACTTTCATATTGACACTTCATGTAGTCGATTATGCCAATTCTCTAGAGCTTCTCCTGGAGTCTGAGGTATAGGAGATAATACTTCACCAACTTGTATTACCATCAGTTGTTGTATTGACATAGTCATCCATTGCAGAGGAAATATTGTGAATATTATCCAAATATCCTTCTTGTCCTTCACTGTTCACTTTCTCGACATACCTCTAGCCATCTAGAGGATCAATTGGAGCGACCACCTATAGCTCGGTATCTTCAAATGAAAATATTCAATTTTTTAAATTAATAATTGTTTGATTATCAATAGCCCAGTAGATCCCCAAAAGTGTGGGATACAGATTCGTATCATCAACAATGTCTATGAATTCAAAATATGCAAAGGTTCGAAGTCCTTCCACTTCGACAGGAACTTGTGTCAGTCGACCATATGCAAGACCTTCAACTAATTGGATAAATGCAATTGAATAGGAGACCATACTAGTGTCGGATTTCCCATTCTTTCCGAGGTTTTTCCTGTCATAATAGTAACATATGAACCAAAATCTAGTATGATGAAATCCATATCCTAATAACCTATCTAAGCATTCATTCTTAACTCCAGACCAGTTTTTTATCTTTTACCAATGTGGTTAAATTTTCTTTCTGGTTGCACACTTGGTCAAGGTTCTTCAACTAGATCCTATAGTTCTGCCACAACAACCTTATCTTCTATAAGTTCTAAACAGCTTTTAAAGAAATTCTTCAACTTGCTTACCTTCTCTGCCGATTTTATTTGGAATAATTGTTCAAATCTTTGACGCATTTATAAGATTGGCCCACCATCTAATACTAGGACAATAGCAAATGTTGACGCTTGATTTTATCGACGAAATCATCACATGCATCAAATAAAACTCCATTTTATTTCTCGACATCAAACAACACTTTATTTTGTGTCTTCGGTTGAACGCTCAAACTTACGCATGGTCCATATTGATATCCTCCAGTCGTAGCACCTCCTCTTGTTACGACAACAACTTTAGGTTCTCGAGGTTCGACAAAAAAACTTATGAATATTTTCTTCTGTGTTCTGAGGTTGGTTTTGATTTCCTTGGTTTCTGACCTGCCATTTAGAAATCATTTGCAGACACTCCTCAATAATGTGGCCAAATGCTTTGCAATATGAACACGTCATTGTGGGATTAGTACAGTCTCTGGAAAAATGTCTTAGCTATACACAATTATAACAAATAACTTCGCCCCTTCCGCGACCAAATCCTCCTCCTTGTCCTCGGCCCCTAAGAGGACCACCCCCCCTTGGTTGAGGGTATTGTGCCTGAGCTCACTCGGTTTGTATTTGTTCATCGTTTTTCATCAGATATGTGTCAACCACCTTTTCTTCCAGCAACCGGTATGCTCTGCAATCTTTTTCTTCATGACCCATAGATCGAAAAAATTTACAATATAGGCTAACATGTGTGCTTACTATCTTCTATATATACAAGCATTCCTTCGACCAATGACCTTTTGTCTGGAAAATTCTACACGAAGGAATTAATTCCTTGTGAATTTATCGGGTTCGACGCTCCTGATGCAAGATAATTCAATAAATCTAGACATGAATCTTTATGGTGGCCTTCAATTCTACATCCTGGACACCATACTTATTCTTGAATTTCTTTCCCTTTCTTGATATCTTGTAATTGCAACATTAAATTAGCAAGTTGTAGCTGTATTTGTATCATTCCCACACCAATTATTCCAACTAGTGAAGCTTCCAACTTCAAAGCAAGCTCAAGAGCTTCACTATAGCACACAATCTTCGGCTGCATCAAGGGAACACATACATGCGATAGCATCACCGCAATAAACCATTCTTTATGTTGAATATATGACATATGGAAACTCACCTTAGCCATCAGAGTCTTAAATATTTGATCAAAGTCCCAAACAGTCTCAGTCAACAATTGTTTAATTTCTTTTAATTATGTGATACATTCTGAATCAGACTTAGGTTTCTTGAATTCTTCAATCAGTACAATCTAGATCTGATCCAATGATCTATGAGGAACCCCTATGAGAAACATTGAAAATTTTATACACTAGCCAAGAGCATGACCCCTAAAGGTTGTGATCATTTGATCTCTTTTTATAGCCTCATCTTGGACATGTTGCAATGTACAAACAACTTC
Organism: Pseudotsuga menziesii; assembly: GCA_001517045.1. Lineage (NCBI taxonomy): Eukaryota > Viridiplantae > Streptophyta > Pinopsida > Pinales > Pinaceae > Pseudotsuga > Pseudotsuga menziesii. Next base: position 37,920 of record LPNX010779537.1, read on the forward strand.
ACACAAGAACCAATGTTGCTCAGGGTCTTCCAACCCATTCCCATTGAATAAAGGTAATTTTATGCCGCTCCTCGGCATTCTGTTTACTTGGGGTATTGCTGAATTTGAATTAAATGTCCCACCACTAGGAACTCCTTGACTGCTATCTTGACTATTACTGTTACTATGATTTACAAAACCACAATTCAATGCACTTGTAGGTCTTACCTCAGTTGTTGGAGATGTACGCGGGGTCATGGGTATGTTGCAGTCTAGGTCTGGCTCTGGTGCTTCCTCTTCTTCTTCGGAGAGAAGCCAATATTCTTCCTCTTCGTCGCAAGATTCTCCCTGAAGGTGTGGTTCCAACTCGTAGTCCCTTCCTTCAGTTGTGTTGCAACTTCCTCTTCTTGTCGTAGTACTTCTTCTCTTCCTCGGCTAAAAACTTGTTCCACTCCTTAGGCAGCCACCCTCTTGCTCATTCTGCCTATTGACAAGAACATCTTGACTCATTCTGGTCCATATTGTTCAATCCTTTCCTGTAACATCACCCAGGTCCTCCACGCACAAATATTTACTCTGCAGACTCCATGCTTAGGATCCCTTTCTCACAGACCAGAATCTTTATCCATAGCTTTAAATATCTCAAGTAACAACCTCGAGGTTCTTGGAAGAACTCTCTTTTTGTCTCATTGTATGATCTTACCGTGTCAACTCCAATCTCAGTAATAGATCTCTCCAATATGCTATCAACCCAAAAGTCAACAGCCCTAGATACAGGATTACTAACTCTTTCCATCTATTGGATTAGCTGAGGATTCCACTCACTGGGTTCTCTGCCCTAAAAAAATTTCCTCTAAGTCACTAGCTTCGAAAACCATTCATGCAACATAATGGGGAATTCACTAAAGAAAATTTCGTGAATATCTGATTAAATATATCTTTCTAACCATTATGTTGGATTCCGTCGGGACCCTTCACTTTCTTCCTCTACAAAATCTCTTGCTTTATAATCCACCCAATCTTGAATCTCTTGTTTGATCGGGTACCAAAACATGTCCCTTCATAATGGTTCAGGTCCCTTCATAATGGTGTCCCCGAGACTGCCAAATGATTAAAAAAAATCAATTCTTTACCATTTTCAACAAAAAATTGCAATTTCTACTCTACCTAACATGAAACCATGACCTTCTTCCATTTTTTCTCATCATAAAATGTCAATTCCTCCTCTACAATACTTGAAACCATCATGTAGACTCGAAATTGCAGACCAGGTAGAGTCCCAGGAGATTTCAATACTTTTTCCTACTTCCTCCTCGAATTTCAAATTATTCACCCAGAGCTTGGCTAAATTATCCGTTAATACTTGGAATCCTTTAGTCGACGCGTTGTAAACTTCAAAATGCTCAGCTATGCATGAGGAACATACATCCCACGTGATTGTGAGCTTTCAGAAAATAATAAGTGACATCTTTCATGGGACAGATGGATGGATGGCCGTAGGCTGAGAAGATGTTACCGAACCAGAGCAATTGGTGGGCTGAGAAGCATTTATTAGACATTGAATCCTTCAGAGTTGAAAAAACAAAATAAGCTTTCCATTTGTTAACAATTGCACAGTACGCATTCGACCATATTAAGAAGGTAATGTATACTGGTATATTTATTCTTCAACATTCCTGCATCAACAACCAAACAACTTCTTCTCCATACTAATTTACCGTTACAGCTTGGTATTCAAAATGTTATAAATACAAACAACCTAAAGTTCTATGATCCACCCTTACTGGAGGAATACATTTGGATCTCTTATGCTTCAGACAACGTTTAAGACTTTAATCTTCCTTTGGACGTTTCCTTAATGCACCAGCGACCTCCCAAGATTGCTACGGGATTCCTTGAACATGTTCTCGCTAGGCCTCTAAAAGCTTCAACCTCGTACATCTGGTGGATGCATGGTGTGCATGGCCTAAACGTGGCAAGTGTATGAAATGAGTTGATAGGCATAAAGGAGTTCAGTTCATATGAAAATGATAAGTTATCAATGATTCTCTTGATGTAATTAACCTTTTGTAAAAGCATGCATTTCTATGATCAACCAGTGTCAACGAGTGGGTCGATGTCAAGTCAAATAAAAAATACCGGCAATTGCATTTAAAAATAATGTTTCAGTTCTGTCAGGTTTTAATTTTTTGTGGTGAAAGCAACATACAACGTCTTATGAGTGGAATCGAGCAAAACCAAATTATCAATCCTTCACTCATTTAAATGAAAATCTAAATTTACTTAGTCCACCATTAGTTTCTACTCAAGATATTTAATTACCTATGACTGGATCTAATGAAGAGACAGATGAAGCCATTGGAAAATTTTCAATCACCTTTCAAATCGAATATGAAAACATCAACACAGAGAATGCCTTGAGCAATTCCATATTATTATTAGCAAGTAGTTCTAAATCTCATCTCGAAATTGCAGTCGCAATAATTATTTAGGGTTTTGTTTATATCTTTTGAAATTGAAATCCATATTAATAAGTATTGTTCATATATCAAAATCACCAGGTCATGACCGAACATCGATGTCACAACGAATATTTGCATTGGTATGCTATAATCTTGTTGAGATCATATCGATTTGTCATTATTCGTAGCATTAATCGTTTTTTTTTGTACAGGTTGATTACCAATTTTTTCCTCCAAGGACCTGCTACACGAGGTTCCAACCAAAGTCAAGATTTAGGTATTTTGATCTTTTCTTCATTCTTTCGACTTTAAATTGATCGATAGAATCACTGGTAGGTAATGTTTACCGTAATTATCAATATTGATATGATTCTTTATTCAATGTTAGTTTTTCAAGAAAAGCATATGGCCACCTATATACCTCCAAGATCCGTGCTTCCTCACATGATAGTTTTCACAGTGTTCAAGCAAAATGAATCTCAACAAAATATAACTCAATCCTTCCGTCGCAGCATCTTCAGTACTAGAGCTCAATCCAAAATATGTATTATGGTCGTAACTCAAAAGACTTGATACATTTTTTACCTGCCTAGGCGTTGATAATCGCCCCAAGCTTAGAACGAGGTTTGCTACCTGGGCTGTAGAATGTCTGTATCAACAGAACAAGTATATCAACCTTCACCACGAAGTTTTTAATGGACGAACAGCTTAAACTCGATTTAATTTTATCTGTTTCAATGCCACAAGGCTAGAATGGTTCACTGTAGTTTTATCATTCTCAAACCTAAACAATAAAGCAAATCTGTTGTTTACCATAATTCTGTGTTGTCTAACTACTCCACGTGTTTTTTTAAGAGGCCAAATGACTTTCTTTCTTCAAACGTCAATTGATTTTGTTTTCAAATTTGGCTAAAACACCAACTGATTTTCATTTCAAATTTGGCTAAAACATGGATTCCATAACTTTGGCATTTGGTGAACTTACACAACAAATAAAAGATGATGATTGTTCCTAATTAGAGCAATGAACTTCATATACAATAAGTAATTTGCCTTCCAGAGAAAGAACCTAAGTAGTCGTCTGATGGTTAGAACACAAAGTAAATCTAGTATTAAAAAAAAAGCAACTCACACTTCAATGTGGCAAAAGCAATAATAAGCAATTCGCTTCTCACAATAATAAGCAATTCGCTTCTCACAATTTGCAGCCCCTCTTGGTTACTAATTAGCGTCATTGACACTATTAAGGAGACACAAATCAAGTGCATATCATTTGGCACACTTTCTCATTTATATATTATTTACTAATTAACGTCATTGAGATAGTGTCATTCATGATAACACATCATTTCATTTACACAAAAGGGTAAGCTTCACAGGGTAAGCTTCACAAAAGGAATATTAAAGAAAGGCAAATGTACACATATTGGGAGTTGGAAAATTTAGGATTTATTAAACAAAATTTAATAAAAAAATTATTTATGTTTCATGACACATAATATACACAAATTAATAAAAAAATTATTTATGTTTTCATGGAGTATGCCAAATGGCACTTTAAAAAGTTCTTTTTTATAAAAATTCCATCAAAATTCCACATAGAAATCAAACTTCGCCTTAGTTTTATAGATATACTATTATTTAAGGTACATTCATTCAATTTTTCGATGGAATTTGAGTGCCATACAATTCATATTGGAGAGGAGGAACAATATAGATTATTCATCATAATAATTTTATTAGTTTGTCATTAATAATATGGTGGATTGTATACAATGTACTATTTCTATATATGCTTAATGAATTGGTTGTAGCTTGGGTGGTTGGAAGAAATGATTGTTACCCTTCTCACCTAGTTTTAATTCTTGTAATAAATGTGTGGATTATGCAACCTGCAAATAAATAAATTTGGATTCCTATTAAAATATAACTAATATAATTTCTCAATTTATATGATTTCTTTCTTTAACAATGAGATATACAACAACCCACATCCTAGGGTGTAACAATGACCCTTAAATCCCTCCTAATCATGATTGTGTTAGATAAATAGGCCAATAATGACACCATATCAATAACTTTGTTTAATAAATAACATATAAATAAGAAAGTATGCCAAATGATATGCACTTAATTTGTGTTTCCTTAATGGTGACAAAGACAGACAGATATGCACTAGTTTTCTAAGTGTTTTAAAAATATACATGTGTATTTATACCAATTTAATTAAATATATTAAAAAAAACTTGTGTAAACCATTATAATATTAGACAATCAAATTATCACTTGAATTACACCGTTACGTAACATAAATGTGCAACATAGTAAATAATCACTTGAATTACACCGTTACGTAACATAAATGTGCTTTTGTGTTTGAGCCATATAATTTTTGAAATTAACTTTAATGTTTATTTTGGTGGCTTCAAGAATACGCTAGTTATAACAAGAACTCATTCATATGCCTATTCTAAAAGGACTCAACCAAACTCTTAAAAGATGATGTTACGTTATAAAAACATTAAAAAGGAAATCATAACTAGATGGTAAATAATAAAGACAAATATGAATACTAGATGATAAACAATAAAGACAAATATGAATAATGACGATGATTTCAATTCACAAATGGCAAAAAGATCACTACGATCTTTTCATCGTTCAAGGGTAGCCTGCCTTTTTAAGAAGAATGTGTAACAGTGTAACAAATATAAATGTTATAAGAATAACATTTAATAGTAGGTAGGCTAATTATGGTAATTAATTAATTACTCAAGAGGTGACTTCAAAAGTCATCCCCTTACCACTTAGGGGATAAAATGCCAGACACTAATTCTTGTAAAACATCTTACTTATCTATCATACATTGCATTTTTACTTTCTACTTAACAATTTATGGCTTTTAATCATAATTCTAGGGAGTCCCAAGGAAGAAAAGAAAGAATAAAAAGGAAGAAGTTAAAAAAAAAAAAGAGAAGAAGAAGAAAGATGATGCCATAAAAAAAGGAAGGTAAAAAAAATAAAAGAAAAAAGAGTAAAACCACAAGTGGTTTCTCTGCCCACGGTTTTGTTTTAATAAGTGGTTTTTTAATTCTAGGGTCTAAACCCTAATTCCCATTCCATTCATAAAATATATATATCAATAATACTATTAGTAATAATAAAATTATTATTGTTATATATTTTTTCAAAAAACCTTTCGACCCAATTCACAAAAAATATATATACTACATTTTTTTAATAAGAATTTGTGATATATTATTTTTGTTATTATTATTAAATTTTTAATTATAATAGTAATTATTATTATTAAAAATAATAATAATTACTTAATAATAATTATGTTAAATCTATAATTATTACTTTATACAAAAACGAAAAAGAATCAAAGAAGATATTAAAAGAGCAGAAATCAAGTCTTGGAAGATATTAAAAAAATTATGGATTCCATATATAAATCCAAATTTTAGACTAAGTGTCCTTATTGCGAAATGGGATTCCAATATCCGACATCTTTTAAAAATTGCAATCGCTCATGTCCGATATGTAGCAAATATTTTACTATGGAAGACGATCCCAGTCACTCACAATTGTAATCACAGTTACGAACAGTTTCGGTCCAGCTAAAAATGTGTGAACTAGCTAACAATGTTCTACAACTCGAGTTCGACAATCAGAAATGAAGTAATGATTTTCAAAAAGAACAGATTACTACCTTAGAATTACGAATTCGATCATTGGAAGATAGTAGAGAACAACTCACGAAAAATTTATCGAATAAGGACGAGAAAATATCACATCTGGAAGGTATCATTCAACAACTTGAAGACAAGATAAAAAAACTAAACAAAGTCAAAGAATGTCCATATGGAAACAGTATTGACTTAGAAGAGGAAATTAGCCATCTAAACAAAGTCGTCATGGACACGGAAGACGAGTTGGCGCAACTACATGAAAAGTTAGAAAATCAGGAAACAGAGTTATGTCATCATCAACAACAAAAAGAAAAACTCAAGCAGCAATATGACGACAGTAAGAAGACACATAAGTTGGAACTAACAAAAGTCAACAAGGTGTTATCAAGCAATACCGAAGAGATTTTTCAATTACAAAATCATAACAAAACATTGATTACAAAGATTAAAAAACTGAAACACAATAGTAAGAGGGAACACTCCGGTGAAGACCTCGAAGGAAGAACACTAGAAAAAATGGAAGAAAACCAATGTCTAAAGAATCATAATCAAGAATTAGAGAATCAAATCAAGAAGTTAGAAATTGACAAAAAATCGCAAGATGAAAGATTCAGAATCATAACAATCTACAGGAGAACCAAGAAGTGCAAATCTAGGAAGATACATCCAAAAATCAAATCAAGGAAGTGAAGGCAGTCCTCACCGCAGTTCAAAAGAAAGAAAAACAAACAACACATACGCCTTACAGACATCCTAATTATAATCATCATTTTGACCAATGACAGGGTCAAAATAAACACTCACTGAAGAATTACGCTGACAAGTGAAAAGATCAGCATGCTAAGCAACAATTGAAACGACCAGTTCCACAAAATGATCTCAGAGCTCCGATAAAAATAGATTTGGGATGGGCCACAACAGATACGATGCGACAATTCTCTTTGGGAATACGTAACTCATATCATCTCATTTCATCAAGTGTCGTAATTACAAAAAGGAAGGGATCCCAAGATGATAGTTCAAGAGAATTCAGACATTGTTGTCAATACAAGATTTGAGGACAAAGCTTTCGTTAAGGGGAAGGAAATGTAACAAATATAAATGTTATAAATATTAACATTTAATACTAGGTAGGTTAATTATGGTAATTAATTAATTACTCAAGAGGTGACTTAAAAATTCCCCCCGCTTACCACTTAGGGGATAAAATATCTAACTCTAATTCTTGTAAAACATCTTACTTATCTATAATACATTGCATTTTTACTTTCTACTTAGTCATTTATGGCTTTTCTGCGTTACTTGTTCTGGTTATTCGATTATTGAGGAACTTTGATCCTTCAAATAGGCTGAAACAATTTTGCATCATGCATTCGAAGAAAGGTAGGAAACCAACAAAATGTGGAACCCTTTCCATGTTTTAATGTAATCAATATGGCTTGCAACATACCAAACCGTGCAAGTTTAACATAATTCTTCCTGTAATTGAAATTATGACCTTTATTCCAAACGAATTCTTTAGCGTACCCGAATATTTACATGAATAATCCAACTACAGTTAAAATGGGATAGATGATTTGGCATAAACATGAGCTATTTAACTTTTTAACCTACCTAACTGTGGTTTTCTGTCAAGAAGCCTTTTGGGTCGATGGGTGAAACTAGTCATTTCAACTAATTGTTACAACCATGTGATTAATAAAATGTTATTGGTTTTAACATAAATAATTAAATAATTTTCAAAAAGAATGTGAATGACAGCCCAGATCCATATATCAATGGGAGTAATTTTCTTAAGGAGATCCATCGTTGACACTTCTGATAGCAACTTAGGTGAGAGGACTGATGTGCAGGCTCATGGTTGCATACCTGGGTCATTCGCAATATTGGGTTTCCAATTATCTCGAGCTTCCATGAGAAGTATTCCCCCACTGGAAAATGTGGGGAATGCAAAAAATGAGCAGCATGTGCTCACTTTTCTCACTAATAGAGAAGTTACTGGTCACAAGAACTTGCATCATAGTTATGAAATAAGTGATCAAAAGAGATTATCAAGGGTTCTCCCAGGGAAAGGCAAGATTGCAAAATCAAAAACTCAAATCGTTGCGAAAATGGGGTCAGTCAAGGTGTGCAACTCTATACTGTTCTTTCTTTTAGATTTTTGGATGCTTTTATGTTTTGTTATGTTTTGTAGGCTTATTGCTCTTATTTCTTCCATGGTATGCAATGGTTTTCATTTTAATTTTTGGCATTCTTTTACCTTTCATTATCGAACCTAAGATGGCATTAAAAGTAGCATTTTACATTGGCAGCATTTTCATTTATTCAGTTTTGCAACGATTCTATTTTTTTATGTTTGGGTAGAAATTAAATTAGCATTTTGCATTGGCAGTATGCTCATTTCTTCAGCTTTGCAAAAATTCCGTTCTTTATGTTTGTGTCAAAATTATTGGAAGCAAAACAATTCAATACATCTATGTTTAATAAACCGTCTCTATCTGGAAGAACAACCCAAATATACTTGGTCTGAAATGAATATATTTTGGCATTGTCAACAATCGTCTGATTGCAAAGGATATTTCTAGTACATAGTAGTGTATCCAAAATGATAAATTTGCCAATTTAGAATTGACATATTTTATCAATATATTAGATACATTCATGCTCCCAAATAGATTACCATATCCAAAATCAACTAAAACGCCCTTTTCCCATTCTTTTCAAAGGCTTGTTTTAATTACACGGTCAATTTTTACAATTAATAAATGGTTTCTAGATTTTTTAGATTTAGGGTTCCTTTCCTTTTGTTTTACCATTAATAAATTAGATTTTGGCTTTGTTCAATGCTTGGACAAGAGCCACTCAAGGTATTTCAACCAAGCGTTTAACTAAAACAGATGGTTTCATAAAAGCTAACAAACATAAACTAAGATTTAATAGCGCTATCTAATTCACATTTTAAGAGTGTTGTCTAATGAAAATGGAAACCCGTATGTCTCTCCTTGTAGGTGTTTCTCTCACCCTACTTATGACAACATTGTTGTTTAATTAAATCTCCAAGACATGGACGAGGAAGCCTATGATGAAAGCACAAGAAATCTTCACTCTTCGATTGAATCTGGGGAAGCAGTGGGAGGTTTAGTTTTATGGAAATCACTTCCAAATGGTCATCCCAGCCAGCATTTTTCAAACAGGCGAGCTCCACATAAAAGAGGCAATGTATATTCGTCCTTTGCAACGCAACTTGACGGCCATGTCTACAAAACCTCGACCTCTCCATAAAAGAAATAATGCTTACTCTTCCTTTGAAGGAGTGGGAGCAGATAGTTGTGACCACAATACTCTCACTGTGACCACAATACACCTAATTGTCCACCCGATTCACAAGAAAAGGTGCAGAAACTGAAAGTGAATGACAAGGGAGAGTTAATGAGGAATAATCAGACTTCCATTAATGTTTGAAAGCTTATATCCGCAGACCAAGGTTACTTCCATTCAAATTTGATGATTGTGGACAATGACATTATTCATTATATATGGTAGTTCCCCATAATCTAGTTACCTTATAAGCAAAAAAGTCTCACTCTGATATAATACTTCTTGCAATTTCCTTAGCGCTTAATAACAAAACTATACAAACAAAATTATACACCTTTTGGACTAAATGTGAAAATGAGGCCAAAACCTTACCTTAGAAGGCCTGAAAGAAGAGAATTTAGGGTTTCCTCTCCGCCCGTACTTGAGCAAACACACCCCTTTCTTCAACGAAGTTATAGCCTGAAATCATCAACTAAGCACATCTTAAAAATACTTTGAATCGCAATAAAGAGCTCATTATCAAATCCTATAATTGCTTTTCCCACCATTTCTTCTCTACATCCAAACTCTGATACCAAGGATAAACTAATTTTTCAAAAAATTAAAAAAAAAAAAACCCACATTATTTTCCATATCCATTCAAACTCTATGGATTTAACATAAGAATTGTAACAATGCTAAGATATTTTTTAAGCTACAACTGACCTACTCAATGTTCAGTTCGAGAGGTCCATTTCTTGGAAAGTCTACCATTCCCTTATCCTTAGCGCAGGTCTCGACTAGATTTTAGTTGTCCAAGGCGGTGCCGAGAGTGTAGGAAGTGCGGGAAGCCGTCCATTCTCACCTTCGTAGATTCTTATTTTGCATTAACTAAAGTACTCCTTCAACAAATTTTCAAACACAATTGATATTATGATGGCAACGACTCTGCTATCAAATAATTCAAACATTTAATTGTAAGAAATAAACATCCTCGACATTGCAACAACATGTATCAATCCACCTGCTTTAACTTCAAAAGCTTATTTACATTACACAGTCCAAAGAAATAAAGCATCCTTTGTAAGAAGGGAAAATAAGAGTGTTGCTATTTGACTAAAGTCTCAAATGAATCGGTTAGACCAGCATGGCTAAGAAAGCTAAATACATCTCCTTATTTTGTATGCAGCACTATGAAATCTACAGGGTATTTCTGTGATTCTATTTTTACTAAAAAATCCTACAGCAGTGCCTCCGGTTTTACCAGTAGATCTATCAACCATCTGAACAACAATAATAGTTTTTTCTGTTAATTCAGATGCTGGTAGTACTTCACATATCGAGAAATGCAGGTCTTCATGTGACACACAGTTTAATATATTGACATGGAATTGATACCAGATGGATCCACCTACTACTCACTTTGTAAGCGGGGCTCCTACCCCATTGCCTTGAAACCCTAGTTGTATTTTCTTTATTTTCTATTTTTAACCCATTTAAGTACATGGTGGATGAAACCCATAAAGCTAGATCAATCTATGAAATTCTTTGGGCGTGGCAGAAACCTATACCAGTTTGGAATCGCAAAAGCACATCAGTCAAACAAGATGCACCGGATCCATTTGCAGCACTGAAGCCCATCAATAAAGATGCATACCCAAATATTAAAGGAGGTATTGTTTACAAGGAGCATTATAACATTGTTGATATCAGCGACGCCCCCGGGTCTTGGGGCACAAGAACCCAAGGCAACATCATGTCGACCAGACCAATAATAAGCTTAAAAAATAGACATTTAAGAAACTAAAAAAAATACAAAACCTTAGTCTAACTTCTATGTTTTATTTTTAAATTATTACAAATTGCTCCAAATAATCATCAACTATTCATATATATCCCCTTGTAGAGAACATAATTATTACCTCTAACTAAGTAGTAGCCTTATAATCCACCAACTAAAACCTTATTCTATAATTATAGTCACATAACATCTGTTGTTTCCCTCAAATTCCTTCCAAAATATCTCAAATTATATTAATGATCTCCTTTAAATATTTTTTATTACATTCAATACATATGACTTATATCAATTCATGTGTTGTGTTTATGTTGGGTGGATATGCTAAGTACCAAATTATTTGCACTTGATTTTTGTTACTTTAATAGTGACAAAGACACACACACACACACATATGTGGTGTATAATTTACATATTATATATTGATTATAAATATTTAAATTAAAATATCCAAATCCTGGACTCTATCAAGCGTCGAGAGGGATTAAATATATGGAGGTGCGAATCTATTCTTAAGTATTGCACTCAAGGAGCTATCTTTGGTGTGCTATATATATAGCCATTGATTTGATTCAAACTAAAAGACACATTTTTTTATTTAACGTACACATATAATATTTTTATTATTAATATCTAATTTTACTTATGGCCGACATATAATATTTTTTATTATTTTTTATTTTGTTAGGAAGGAACATTACAACATCTCCCCATACATGGTTGTAAAACCATGTGCAAGGCCCTCCCATGACCATGGGTTGTTTAGGAGGCCTTGCACATGGTCATAAAACCATTTGCAAGGCTCTCCTAAATGATGTACAATAAAACCATGAGTTGTTTAGAAGGCCTTACACATGGTTTTAAAACCATTTGCAATAAAACCATGGTTGTTTAGGAGGCCTTGCACATAGTTTTAAAACCATGTGCAAGGCCAACATTTTTTTTTGCTGGTAGGAACATTACAACATCTAGTTGTTTTTATGGTGGACATTTATTTTGGAGGATAATTAAAATTTTATTTTTTATTATTTCGTTAGTAACAAATGATTTTTTTTTAATTATAGTCATTACAATTTTTGGTTTTTGGTTAAATTGCAAATTTTCATTTATTTTCAAATATCTCATTATTATGTATATTAATAATTGATATATATAACTCTAATAACTTTTCTCAAATTTTTTTGAATATATCAACAATTGATATATACAATTTTAGCAATTCTTCTAGATTTTTATCAAATTTTCTGAATACACATATCAACAATTGATATCTAAATTTTTAACAAATACTTCTTGATTTTGATCAAATTTCCAAAAAAATATTGGAAAAATATGCCAAAAAAATTGTAACCTACTGTAACCTAGTATCAAAACTTCAAACTTCGAGTGAATCAGATAAGACTATCACTTGACAAAAAATTCCAACTATATTTACGTCATAAGGCATTTAACAAATGGGAGTCGACTCCCCCAATTAATGCGTTTTTTTTTCCCAGCCGTAGATTTTTTTTGTCCAACGATTTGGATCATCTTCATCGTTCATCGTTGATGTCCAGTCCGTCTGCCATTACTGCTGCTGTCTAGTCCGCGGTCAAGCGATGCAGTCCGCCATGCTCCTGTCCAGTCCGCGGTCAAGCGGTGCAGTCCGTCATGTTGCTGTTGTCCGTCCGCCATGCTGCTATAGTCAAATGGTGCAGTCCGCCATTACTGCTGTTGTCCAGTCTGTGGTCAAGCAGTGCAGTCCTCCATGCTGCTGTCCAGTCCGCGGTCAAGCGACGCAGTCCGCCATTACTGCTATTGCTGCCGCTGCATTTGTGGATTTGTTGATTTTTGTTCGTTTTTCCCAGCGTGAGAGGACATCCTGAAGGGTTCCAACGCGAGATCGACTCACAAGCACTCCGTTGTGAAGGGTTCCAGGTATTTCACAGTCTGTTTATTAGTCTTTGCTCTTATCTGCACTAGCATTGTCCCCTCATGTTTTAGACTTTAATTGAATAAAACAAGTATCTCATTTCTTGACCACAAAAATAGCAGAAGAGGCCAGAAAAACACAGTAGAAAACATACTTCAAGATTCAGCTCCGCGGCCTGCACATCCCTGTTCAAGATAAGATCATAAGTCATAGCTAAGGAGTTGCTCCTAGGTAGAAAGAGAAATCTAAAACAGATAGAAAGAATGCTGGCTATAATACCATTGGTTTAACCATAGCTGGAACTGCCTGTACCTCTACTTCGTGCGTTGCTGTTAGACCTATATTAAGTCGGCATCACTGTGCACTCTCCGATCCAGCCAAGAGCCCATATAAATCGTAAAGAGAAAATGGAAGAGATAGGCGAAAGTCCCGACTGTTCAGATCGCAGCCCAATTGGTTGAACATATGTACTGTCAGTCAGCCATTCAGACAGTCTCATCCAACCCCTCACTACAGCAGTCTTGAACGATTATGAATTAATTGGAGGGAGACATAATGCAACACAATTCATGTCCAGCACTATACAACCTGTGGTAGTTCTTGTGAGAGTAGTTAGTTTGGTGGCTATGCTTTTTAAAAGCACACTTGGGCGATCGATTATCATAATTTGCTATGAGTACATTGTCTTCACGGGTTCAAATATGGAATTCTCTGTCAAATATGACAACGTTTTCAATGTTTTTTTATTAATTCTGTAAGTCATTTGGATAAATAAGGAGTTGAATCAGAATATGTGTTGATACTAGAGCTATATTTGGCCTATTCTCTCAGTGAAGCCAGTATATCCTTGATTGGGCTTGAATGTTGGCGGGGGGGTTTTATTCTTGTCTCGGTCTTCTGTTTTCATAATTTAAATGAAGAGATCGAATACAGATATAGGTAGGGGGAATGAAAAAAAATTAAGACTAAAATATTAAACGATTCAGAACCTGCCATAGTATAACACCGATGTCTATATAAATACAATGTAACAGTCTCTACATTACACTTATAAAACGGAATAATGAGGACAATCTTATATACATAGATGTAATTAGTTACTATGTATGAAATAAACCCACTGCAAAATCATAAATAACGCCACTGCAAATTCAGGGTGAATTGATGTAACTACACAAAATTAATGAGAAAACTGCAAATCACCTCAGACAAAGCGTATTCTTGGTGTGTTAAGCTCTGCAAAATGATGGAATAGCCTAGCCATGACTCCATGGGTACAATTTTCATCAGTTTTTGAGCTCGTTAACAATCGCATGCATTCCCTTCGGGTTTCTTGCAAATAGCTCCAAGATCCATGTCTAGAGCCCCAGCTTAGAATTGTATGTGAAATGCCAGTTTTATTACCTTGCATCCAAGGAGAGAGAAAAGAAAAGTCTATTGATCTATCTCGCTCGAGAGCAAGAAGTACAGGAACTTGAGCAATTCGCCGAGAGCTCACGTTGCGCCCCCAACAGTTGTTCTTGTCCCACCACTATTTTATGGACAACATTTCTGGCAGCAGTAGTGACAGTTGCCTCAATGAGCCATGAATTGGCATTCACTTCCAGTTTGTCATCGTTTACAGATTTCTCTCTGCCCTGTGATGGCCTTCAAGGGAAGTACTTGAGGCTGCCATTGGATAAGCCCGGAGATGTCATATGCCTGCCTACTCACATGTTCAGGAAATCAAACGTATATTTCCTTATTCCTTCGATCTTTGCAGCCGTGGTTGTGGCAGCTTCGGCCTGTTTTGTCCACGCGGTGGGCCTCTGGGAAATATGATATCACATATCTGAGCTTTTGTTGAACCACGTGGTGTGCATGCAGCCCAGGCTCACGTGGGCTCCCTTGGACAGCTGGTCGGTGGCTTGCATGGATCGAAGAGGAGGTAGGGAGTAAAGGGGCCGCGTATCTTGCTGCTGTTATTTCTTTGCCAATAAGTCGTTGACAAGAAAAGTAGTTGGGTATTCGTTGAGTTGTCATGAATACAAAATGCCCCGATTCACTTGTGGTTTCTGGCTTTTGGTTATTTTTATTGTTTTTATTTTAATTATCAGTCCCTACCGACAGGATTATCGGTGAGGATAAACATGGTCTTAAACTCTTATAAAGTTTAGAATATTAAATATTATTTTAATTGTTTTAATCATTTTTTTAAATTTTGATTATCCATGTTAAATGAATTTTTTTTATTACTTATATATTTTTCAATAAAGAATAAACATTTAATCCTTCATTAAATGGAACCTACAATTTTCTCCATTGTCATTGCAAAATTGTCATTTGTGATCTTCTCCCACATCCACTCAAAACAAAGTGGTGACGAGTATGTACGTGTTTTTATTATATTTAATTGTTAAATATGAATATTTATAAATATTTAAAATAATATTTTAATATAAATTTTTAACCATTAAAGTTTTTATTATAGTCAATAATCAATATAAATATTTAGAAAAAACACTTTAATATAAACTTGTAACCATTTTGTTTACTTGTTACAAGCTAAAAATAGTGACAATCAACATTCTATAGTTTAACCTGTTGGCTTTTTTTTCCTATAGTGTATGGAGTTAAAGCAAAGGGAAAGAGACAAAAAAAAATTATTATTATTAATTATGTATTTTTATAAGTTTGATGGTTTATATATCGTCTTCTATATTGACATTAACATTTATTTATATACTAATAGACAGGTGTAGAAGGCTGTGTAGATGGAAGTTCAAAATACTTATCCAGAGATTGCGTATAAATTTTGGAAATAACGACACATAATAAACACAAATATTCTTCTTATGCATCATTTCTTCGATAGTAAGCCAAGTATGTGATCATTAATAGATATTTGGTAAGTGTTGTATGTTAGGGCTAGGGGTTATAATGTTGAGAGATTAAGTTTTATCAAGGTCATGGAATGTGGTTACCGGGACCAGCGTTATGTATGCTTGGTGTTAGAAGTGTTAGGTGTTACGATTTGGGGTTATAAGAGTGATGTGGTTATGTTTTTATAGCTATAAAAGTTAGGGGTTTATGGCTATGATAATGATGGATTGTAGTTTTTAGGGATTATAGGGTTAGGGTTTATATATATATTATGTTAAATGTTATAAGGTTTAGCTGTTATAAAGGTCACAATTTATCATAGGGTTTATATGGGTTATGGGTTGCTTCTAGGAATTACAATGATAAATGTTATTTTCATTAACTAGTTGTTGAAGTCACATCGTTCTATGGTTAGAAAGGAATAACAGTCAAGGATGTTTTGAGCATGATTCATGGTTCTTGAGGCCATACATGTATGGTCATAGAAGGAAATATTTTTCTTAGGCTATCCAACAGGCTTGTAGAAATCTAAGCATAGCATCAACTCTTCAAACCACCACACATGACCTCTATTAACTAAGCTTTCATGCTAAGTGATATAGTCCAAAAAAATACAACTCTAGTTCTAGGATTAAGTGGGGCCCAAAGAAGGATGGCCTTACAACATCAAGAAAAGGCCAGAGCAACATGGAAGCATAAGTATGAAATTGGTACGCTGTCTAGTTTTGATTGCCCAAAAGATGCCAAATGATAGAATAGTGGGTAGTGAGGTTTAAGTTAGTCTCATAATTTACATTTTCTACTTTTAAATATCAGCTTTTGTAATATGTTTTAATATGATATAAAAATAGATTGTAATATTTAAACTTAGCTTATAGATTATTGTTTTGGGGTTTATGACTTAATTTGATATTGCTTTTTACTCTTAAATGACATATGCTTTGACATACTCTCCGTTTTTAATTGGGAAAATCAAAAAAATTGAAAATTGAGTTTTCAGATATTTTTAAAAGTGAAAACATAATAAATAAGGATATGTTTTAATATTATTTACAAAATGAAATTGGACTTTATAGAAATAGTTTTTAAATTAGTTTAAAGTTTAGGTATAACTTTTAGTTAATAAAGTTGTATGTTGTTTAATGAGTTAACAAAATGTAATGATAAAAGAACTACTTGGTTAATGACATAAAAATATGATGATTTATAGTCTATCATTTATATGGGTTCAATTTATTTATTTATTTGTTCACAGGTCTTTAAGTAAACCAATAAACTTAATTTGGTATAAAACCTATAATGAAGGAGGTCTTCTCTATGTATAATTTACTATGTTTATGTCTATTTTTGCATTAGAGGTAATCTATATGTAACATTTAATTGTTATTAGCAATAGAAAATTAGATGTAGTGTCTTTGTATAATTTACTTGTTATTAGCAATAGAATCTATCTCAAAAATTATATTCTTGGTGTAGCCTCCAAGCTTCACATGAGGTCACAAAACATAAATTAGTTAGGTAGGATTGATTGGGCTAGGCATCCATTAATGCCCTCCAATCTACTTTCATTAGGTATATTTTGAAACATAGCATTGTTGACTTATAGGGTGCTTTATAAATCCTGCTATAAGCAAGTGTTAAAAGAAAACCCGGATCAGAAGTGCGCCGTGCCCAAGGAGGTTAAAGCCGAGGTATAGTTGCCCTGCTCTCCCCTACGTGTCACCCAACTCGTTGTAGGGAGACGACACTATACCGTACAGGCCGAACCACTGATCCACACTTGACGCAAGGTATCTTAGTGGCCAAAGTTAGGAAATCACCAAGGAGCACTTGTGGGTTCAATTGACTCTTGAAGTCAGCTATTGCCGTTGGGAGGTGTTGCCAAGTCTTCTAGATTGGAACATTTGCCCCATCGCCAGTAGAACTGCCTCTTTGTTACCTTCACTAGTCAATTGGTGTGTGGACTCCATTGTCACCATCAATTGTGCTTTTGGAAGGCCCAGTTACATATCTGTGGAAAACCATAAGCTCTTTTAGGAATTTTACACTTTTTTTATTTATAAATTCAAGCTACCTAACTCATAATTAAACATAACCTACATTTTGTGACTCTTTCACTAAACCAACTTTGAACATATCACTCAGTTGTTGCACCTTTTACACTTATTTTCCTTTATAACTACAAACTAACTAAGTGATAATTAAACATAGCCTACAATCTTGTGACTCTTTCACTAAACCAACTTTCCACATATCACACACTATTTCCACCTTATTGCATTTTTTTTGCTCACATGTTACATTCTTTTGGATGCCTTCACTCACTCATCTACTGCAATGTCCACAGAAGAAAATGTCTCTTTTTTTAAACCCCTTCCTTTTTCTTTGTTTAGACAAAATCATCATTTCATGGAATAATATGCTTTTATATTTTCTTTATTGTATCAATTTGTAAATATTGCTTATCACACTGCATTCCCAAGATTGCCTTGATTTATTTCAATGGTTTCTAATTTTAGGAAATAAATGCTTGTTGTTCCTTATCATATTTCTAATTATTAGAAACAACTATTTCCCCCTTTTTTTACTTTCCCCTTACACCTAACTTCATTTTTTTTTCTTGTTCCTTCCAGGTAACAAATAATGGCCACCCCTTTGACCGAACATGCCATTGAATTACTACTTGCACTAACCTCCGACATGCAACCGTTCCTACAAATATTTGTTGTGGAACAAGTCAAATCTATTCGCACCTCAACCATACGATACCGAACAACAATCTCTGATGGGACACACATGCACCACACCATGCTTCCATCAAAGTTCAATTCTCTCATCGCTTCTGGAATACTTCAACAAGGGTCTATTATACACCTTAAGAAATGGACATGTGCAATTCTTTGCCAATGCATGTACGCTTCATTTTTTATTATATTAACTTATGTTTTCGTTTCTTCCCCATTTAGTAAAATCATTATTTATTTTTTTCTTACTTGTTTTTTTCCCTTACACAGGTCTATCTTACTACATGAATTTGACGTCATCGAGCCCTCTGCACCATTGATTGGCAACCCTATCACTATATCTCGCCTACCTTCTCTTGAAACAACTTCCTCATCCTCTTCAATGCAAGAACCACCTCAAAAGAAACAATGTGCACTTCTTCAAAGTGCTTCACCATCCACTGTTGAAACAACAATTCCTATCAATGCATTGACCCCCTACACCTCAAACTGGTCCATAAAGGGTCATGTCC
>LPNX010779538.1:0-11874 GCA_001517045.1 Pseudotsuga menziesii
TTAATAACTCAATTAGCAACATGCCCCATGCTTTTAGCACAATTTCATACCAACTTAAAAATTAGAAATAAATACATATAAGAAATTTAGGTAGAGGAGGCCACAAGCAAGGATGAGAAAAGGATGGGAGTTACTCATGGAAGAGTATTAATGTGGAACAAAATCCCATCACAGAAGAGTGTGGAGTTACTTTGCAATCTACTTCCTCCGAGCCTTGTGATAGCATCCACTCTGAACCATAATCCCTTATTCAATAGATCCTGCAATTTCACACAGGTACCACTGTTGAACTATCCTCTGCATTCTCAATTGGGAACAACTCCGTTAAAAAGGGATCTCTGCTCAATTCGTAAAGATCAAACCTTTATATCAAAGAGGAAATTTAAAAAACAACTGAAAATACACAGACATCTGGATACCCTCATACTGAATTGAATATATATGCTTATTTCCTTCCTTGAATAATCTCAACTGTCAATGTTTAATGGGCAATCGACAACCATTTGAGAGCTGTCCAAAGTACTAAGGGTATACTCCATTCAAATAAAGATTTCTCCTCGGATTGACAAAAGTATTGACAAATAATCCATGGCCGGAGCAATGATATGCTTCAGCCACTTCTTTTTCAGTGGCTTTCTAGCCCATGTCAGTGCCCACAAAATGATGGTGTCAACATTCAAGAGCTGTTCCAGAGAATACATCATAAAACTGCAAAGAAATTAACAGCAAATCATCACCCATGGAAAAGATAGGATATTAAACAGAAATAAGTGTGCTTCACATATTTTCTAATTTCACAAATTTTAACTTTCGATGAAAAGCAAGGTTGAAACAGAGCACACACACTCTTATAATGGCCATGGTGGGCAATAACCTTGCACTGCAGCAACTACTTGTAGAACAACTTACTACTCCAAATCAGAGAAACTAATAACTAGATCACTGCAGAAAGTTGTAAGTTGTAACACAGTCCAATGGACACACAAGGGTGTAGTGGATAAAATAGGGAATTGACAGATCAGGGGGGTTGAATTGGTCAAAATCGGCAGTTAAACCTTCAATTCCAAATACTGCCGTGAACTGTACTTCACTTCAACTTGAAATCTTGGCCTGTTGGGCTTTGTAGTCAGAAATAAATGTCATATATCTACATCGATCTCAATAGCAGTTTTCATAAGCATTGTTGTTGAAGGATTATGTTAAGTATTATTGTAAGTGTGATCAGCCTAAGCATGACAGCCATATCAAGATGCCATCATCAGCTATGGGGCGTATGGAGATGCATTTTGAACAGCAGACTCGGATGTTTGAAAATTCATAAATGAAAAGGCTGTGACTGTTGATGCTATAAAAATAATTCATTTGTTGTCTTAGATTCATGATCAATCGGTTGATAGCTAGTGATTGATGATGAATTGGTTGGAGTAGATCTTCCAGCAGGGGTTGGAGGTGAGGACAATCATAAGTCTATTTGGGGGAGGGAGGTGGGTGGTTGGTACGAACGGATAAATTACTTAAATTGGCTGAGCAAAGTATCAAGTTTATCTCTGAATTTTGGGGACTGATTCTGATCTTTTGACTATCCTGCAAATGTACCTTGATTGCCCATGCGATTGTAATGGCTGTTTGGAAATGGGTTCTACAGCCATAAGATGATTTAGGATCCAAGGGGCTGAAAAAGAGGGATCGCCCCTGTTCTAAATTAGAACACAATTACTGACTCTCTAGAGTCTCAAACCTGAAGCTCAATTTCATGTGCCAAGTCTTTAATGCCTTCTTGATCTCTATCCACTTAGTATTTAGCAAGTTCTTGGACGCAGTCCATGTATTTAGCTTTGGTATGCACATACAGGGCTGGGGTTTGAATACAAATATATTAGCTGTGTGTCAGGGGATACCACTGTGTGAGAGTTTGAAACCTGTCCTGCATCTGTTGCCCCCCCTTTTTAACCCCTCTTCATAGAGCCTCTGTTTTCAAATTGGGAGAGTCAAAAGACTGTTCTATCTCAGTGGAAAAACTCTCAAAATGAACTTATATTTTTTCTACCACCAGTGATTTAATTGAGGCTCTGCCTAGAATGTGCCCAGAAGGGGATATAAAACTCATGCTAAACGTTCCCAGAAGGACAGGATTCTATACAGTTGTAACAAGGGTCATACTAACAAGCTGAGGAAGCGATCAATGAGCAGACCCTCAGCAGCCCTTTTGACAGGAAAAGATTTTCAGGACTGGAGAGAGGGGTAGCTAAAAAAGTGTGGGGATACTCCCCTAGTATCCAAGAGCTATTGTAAGTACTAGAAGGAGGGGCAGTTAGACTCTAGAGAACCCCAACAAGCTACCATGTCACAATTGACTCTCTACACTCAGGACACTGTTTATATTAAAATTGGAGCAAACGAGATAGCATAACAAGCATTTCTAACAGTCAGCTCTCTTCAAAAAATGAAAGATACTATAGCACCCATAGAGCAGCCTGAGCAGAGACCAGACTGACTATACCTGCTTATTGTAGACACTTAGGTTGACTGGCAAGCTGCCTCAGTGCTGCTTAAAGTGATTTTTGATACCTCTTCATGTCTATAAACTCTAGTTATGAAGATCCTAAGAGTAATAACCATGAAAGCATTCCACCGATGCTCTCAATGAGCGTGTACCGTGTTTACATGGGCAACATTTTACATTCATATGCTCAATTACCAGAATTGTTTTCAGATTGAAGGCCTTTGTTACCATGAAGATCCACTCAATGCGATTGGAGCTGGCTGCCAATGCATCCCATATGTGTATCCATATTCGCAGAGAAAATTAAAAAATGGCATCATTAGTTGCTGTTTTGAACTCTTCTATTGTTGCCATGATATAGCAAGTATCATGAGCTCATGTCGGCAATGCAAATACTGCTTAGTTGACATTTTGATTTTTCCATGGTGACAACGTCCCTGACTTCGAGCTCCCACCAAATGTCCTCTGCACAGGAAGAATAATCTACTACCAAAACACCCTCGATCCCCATTTGTTGAGTGAATTGTTGCGAGGCAGATTTCCAGTGGTTATTGCATTGCATAACAAAATTAATGCTTGAACACTGGTTAGGTGGCACATGATCGCACCGGGCATATGGATAAATCTTACTATTCCCCATGATCTTAATGATATAGCAGGTGCATTAATTCCTTTCTTTCCTACAAAGCGAGAATAAGTGGCATATGGCACTTAACCGTTAATACAGCCAGAGGCTAAGTGCGATTGTACTAACCGTGTATATAGCCAGAGAAGTGCCCGCATGCATTTTGATGGCATTTATGCAAAACATTCCTGTTTTGATGATCCCACGATGTGCAAGGGGGTTTCGGGGTCTCTGAATGGCAAGCATTGTGCATTGTATTAAATACAGTCGTCTTCGGAAGTGTTCCAACACCTAATCGCCATGAGGTTACTGATTTGTACATCAATGACCATATAATTTTGCCCCATTTATCTTCTGAATCTCGAAATAAAAAAAAATCAGGCCTTGTCCCGGAAGCCCTGAAAAAAATGAACTTGTCTACATTTAACTTGCTCCAATTACTAAATATGTTGATAAACTAGTCTTAACTTAACATTTAGTCTGAGACACTTCTACCATTATATAACAAGAACCATAAAAATCCCAAATCCATTGGAACAATTGAAGCCATACAATACAAGAAACTTCAAAAACCCTGAAATCTATCCATGGGATCCGTGAAATTTTATTTTGTAGAGTATGAACCAAGCTGCTATTGGAATAAACTTTATAGAGGGCTAAGTTAGAATAGTAACAGAATGCTAAGTTAGAATAGTAACAGAATATTCTCTATCCTTAACCCTATCAAATTCCCTTCCTTCCTGAGTTTGTCTCATCCGCTTGGAGCGAGGAGAGGGCGACGGAGAAGGAGACCTAGGGGATGTCACTCGCTTGAGAGATCGTACTCGAACAGGAGACCTGGCCTGAATGGGAGATCTCGATCTGACTGGAGACTTAACATGAACACGACCCTTTGTTCCACTGGGAGAGTGCTGTGGGTTGCAGATGCAGGTTCGGCGCATATCAAATGGTAACCTCAAATTAACAAAAATGACCAACATATCAAGATGGGTTCGGCGCATATCATATCGGGTGTAAATGAGGCTCTGCTAGTTATATTTTCAAGCTGAATTCTGCATAGGATCTATGCATACATACAAAATGAAAAAAAGAACAAAAGCCAGTGAGAAAATGGATGGTTCCCGCGCGCCCTATTTGGTGTTTTTTTTACTAACGCGCCGTCGGTTAAGCGACGGTTCCGCGCCCTATGTGACTTTTGCTTTTTCTTTGGTTTTTTGAATGACCTTTTTTACCAACGTGCCGTCGGTTAAGCGACGGTTATGACAATATACGTCGCTTAACCGACGTGTGTGGCCACATTTACAAAAAAAAAAATATCTTTGTGATTTTTGGTAGGTTTAAAAGAAAAAATCCACGCGCCGTCGGAAGTAACCGTCCGATTTTGGATCGAAATGTAGAAGTGTTGGGACGCTAATTGGGATGCTAATTGGGACGCTAATTAGGACTCTAATTGGGATGCTAATTGGGATGATAATTTGTATGCTAATTAGCATCCAACATAGTTCTAGGTTTTAAAAAAGGACACAAATAACGCCATTAAAAGCACCATCTCGTGGAAAAGCGTCCACTGTGTCCAAAAAATAATGAAAAATACACTAAAAGTGATAGTGGACACTAAAAAGGAAGCTAACAGAGACGCTAATCACAAGGTTTTGTTGTAGTGAATTGTAATTACATGAAACCATTTTTAGATAGGGGCGATGGTATCAATTTATCAATGCCCTAATGATTGAGACAATAATTATATGCCCTATCTTTTTCAACAAAACCATATATATTTTACCAATTTACCTGTCTTTTATTTTATATGCATTTATATATATTGAAAACCCTAAAAAACTAAATATTGTTGGAAAACATTACAAATCTAAATAATTCATAAAACCAAAAATATTTGCAATTTGATAATTTTGGTCCACCCATCAAATTCTCCCTAGTGGATTTATCCAGGGATATTTGAGGGAATCCCATTCTGACCTGATGCGTTGGAAGACATGAAATTGTCCAAATTAGAGTTTCTACAGAGTTTTTCCAATTCTAGTTGGATCCTTGAGTGCACCCTAGACCACTTGATCTTCTCCCCTTCAAAGCGCACTTTTTTTAAGTAGTTCCTTGGGAAGTGTAAAACCATGCCTTGGGACTTGTGAGGTGTATTGAATTGATGATATCTATTGATGTTGACTCATATATTGAATTAACTCCTTTAATATGATTTATGAGTCTTTATTATCCATTGTTGACTCCATATAAGGAACAGATCATATCTATAAGGCTAGTAGGATGGTATTTGCAGGATATTGGTGATTGTTGGTACACATTCCTCCATTAGGGACTTTCCCCTGAGTTTAGGAGTTACACGAAGAAGTAGAGGATTTAGTTTGTGGGGACATTGGGTATAGATACTCCCATATGTTTATAATCACTAACATAGTTCATACTTAGTCTATTTTGAAAGGAATGCTAGTTTGAGGGGTAACACTACCTTTCAATTAAGAAAAAATATGTAAAACTAAATTAAACAGGGGTCGTGTTACCACTTAAGTTGTACTTAGTGGTTTTTTATCAAGTGAGCCTGGTGAACTGGACAAAGATTTTTTGTCCAGACTTCAGAAGACCTTCAGTCTTGCTTTTGGGAAACTTTGTTGTACCATATCACATGTTCATACCCCATGGGGGAATTATAATAAATGTTCTAGCATGATAGTGTATGTAAAAGACTTGGTCTCTTAGACTTTATTTGTCAATCCGATAAACCCAGGGTGTCTTTTCCCTTGGTTATTATTAGTTGTTGAATAAACGACTGATAATTTCTGAGTTTTTCACTCTATACCTCCAAAGTTGGGGTGGTCGGCTTGGCATTTAGGCCTATTGAGGTTATTAGAGTCTATGTGTCAATGTATAAACATGCTAGGCATCATGGTCGAGTCATATGAACATGTCTAAGTCCCCCTAGGTTTTTTCATTTTTTTTAATTTTTTAATTCTTTTAGTGTTTTTTATTAAAAAGTTTTTTTCCAAAACTTAGGCTATGTTTTTATAGTTTAATTGGAAAAATTGGTTTTGTAATAAAAGTGGGCTCGGAAGTCCGTTTTAGTCATGTAGGTGCTCATTTTCAAGGTAAGAGCACCCAGTAAATCTATAGACCCATTTTTTCCTAGTTTTGAGTGATTTTCCATCACTCTGGTCAGAAAGCCCCAAAAAATCAATTATTGATTATTTTAATTAATAAATTGATGAATAAAGGAGCAAATCCAAAATCCTAGATCAGTGGATTCTCAACCAATTTGATTGAAATCAGTCAAATCTGAACCAGATTGACTGGATATGACAAATCCTTAACTGAAGGAGGTGATCTAGACAGATCCAGAGTTGAACTTCAGCATCCTTTATGGGGAATTTCACCCTCCCTCTCTCCTCCACACGTGTGGGCTCATCCGGATGAGTTTTGGTGGATGCTTCAGTCAACAGGTTGAGGTGTCAGTCAGATCAGCTCTCCAATTGAAAGTTGCACTCAGTGAGACTCAGATCAGGCTCAGTTAGAAACAAATTAGGCATTGATGGACTCTCCTTCAGCTACAGTGGTCTATCTCCTTGGGATTTGCACCCCCTCTGGGCTAGGGTTTCAATTTTGTGTATAAATAAAGCTCAGGCTTCCTCTTCCAAGCTAGTTAGAGTTGGATTGAGGAGCTATTGCTGTTGTAATACTGTGTAATATATTTTTCTATTGGAATAAAGTGAAGCTTTAGAGGCCAAATCGGTGTAATGATTTTATGTGTGTGGATTTAACATTGTCTTGCAGCTTTTTACCATTGGCTTTCTCTCAATTTCTGCATCTGAATTCTGTCTGGCTTAATGATTCAGCTGAATCAATAGGAGTATAGCTAGGCAAGTAAGATTACTTGATTTTCAATATCCCATAGTATATATTCTTAAATATTCAGATCATACATGTTTAAATAAGTTTAATTGCATGTAATCCCTCT
The DNA here is from genome assembly GCA_001517045.1 of Pseudotsuga menziesii. Classification (NCBI taxonomy): domain Eukaryota; kingdom Viridiplantae; phylum Streptophyta; class Pinopsida; order Pinales; family Pinaceae; genus Pseudotsuga; species Pseudotsuga menziesii. The sequence goes on from LPNX010779538.1 coordinate 7,111, forward strand.
TTTTCTTCATATATATCTATCCAGATCTCATAAGGTTTTGTGCAGGATTGTTTGTTAGTTTTTAGGTAACAGGGATTGGACGAACTGTGGATCTAGCTTGACTCCACTGGGCATTCGACTGTTTTTTGAAGGCATTGTTCCTCGGCATTCCACTAACTAGTCTTCTTTGCAGATCCATTCCCCGGCAACAAATGCTCTTCTTTTCCTCTTCCTCCATTTTTTTCTAAAATCAGTGCAGTTACTTGTTTACAGCTTTAAATTTTTTATATCTATCAATTTCAGAGTTCATATTACATATATATTTCTTCCTTAAAGCTCATAAAACTATATCTCATTCCTAAAAGAAAATTTACAAGCATTCTAGATCTAGTTTTAGGGAAAATTGTCATTTTTTAAGGCTGTGAAAGTAGATCTAAAGCTTGTTGAATGCATGGTTGTTTCCTTAGAATCTAAAAATTTATATTCATAAATTTAAGTGCTTCATATTGGCTGCCCCCAAATCAGGCCAATATCCCAAGGAAAGCTTGCTTTCCTTGGTTCTTTTTCCACTTCTTTAAAAACTAGTTTTAACTTAGGATTTTTGGGTAAAAATTTTGTTCATACAAAAGTACTTTTGGGAATATTTAAATGTGATAAGGTATCTAGGTTTTAGAAGGTGTAACAGAAAAGAGGAGGAGGCACTATCCGGAAAGCATTTTTGGACCATTTGAAACCCCCCAGGGGGTCTCTGTCTTCCAAAAATTTCAAAATTTCGCAATTTGTAAACCTTGGGTCTCATTCCATATAAGGACCAAGTAGATCATTTTTAGTTTTCTGATATTGTAATTGCTTTTAATAAAAGAAGAACCTCTTCAAATAGGCTCTTTCGAGCCTGTTCACCATCTCCCCTGGGGGGATTTGCGTTTGTGTCATTTTTTACTTTTTCTTCATATTTTTTCAATTTAGTGTAGTTCTAATCTACATGGTAGTATACTTTGACTTATATTCATTTTCATATTCCATATTTGGTGGTTTCAAAGTAATTTTAATACTTACCCCACGAGCCTCCTTTTGAGCCGAAAGCTAAAGAAAGGGTCGTGGTAGTCTAATTAGAAAATTGTGGTTTGCTTATCTATTTATGCTTCATCTGCTATAATAATTTGTTTTAGTAATCATAATAAAATCAACCCCTCCTTGATTCCTTGATTGAGGTCCACTTGGACCGAAAGAGGTTCCTGGAGGGTTTTCTTTTTAACAAGAACACCTCTTTTAAAATTTACTAAAAATAATTAGGATTCACTCTCCCCAAATTGACAAACCCTCAGGCGAAAATCCAATGCCTCGATCAAACCATTACGGTGAAAAAATACCCAAAGGAAGCGAGAACTCTTGAAAAGTGACCTCGGGGTGGCAATCTCTGTTACACCTTCGGGTGCATTATGAACAACAGCCTCAGAGACTCCATTCAGCCCACATATTCCTTGCGGATAGCCATGACGGTTTAGTTTTGGACATACTTCAAGTACCCCCTGGGTATATCTGGATTCCCCTCGCCTAAGTTAAAATTACTCATCTTCTTACATTAATTTAAAATCAACCAAGATACAATTGCACAACATTCATTCTAGCACTTGCAAGCACTCTTAATTGTTTTTCGACTCCATTTTCAAGGCACTAGTCAACTATTTATTTCTTTCAATCTATATGTGATTGGGTGTCATTTTCATGCTTACTTGTGATTATCTCATCATGTTATTTGTTGTTTACAATTGTTAAATCGAAACTCCTAAAAAAATTACTATTTAATACCATCATCATACTAAATAATTTTTCCTTAGTAACTTAATAGGGTCTATCCCCTTGGCTTCATTAGGAGTTGAGCCTAAACGGAGGAGTCAAGAACAAGGTGATAGCTTTGACTCAAGACTTGCCCCCAAGGACACACTAAGTGGCTTGAATATTTCTACCACGTAACCCAGGTGTGTGAAAGGAGGCAACACTTTTTGGCGCCATTGCCGAGGATAAATCTTTTTATTCCTAGGTACAACTTAGCTTAACTTTTTTCTAAACAACTAAAAAGATAAAGAAAAAATTTGATTGATCTTGTAAAACATAAAAATTAAAACTCAATCCATCTGGTGACTCCATTGTCTAACATCCCTCCAATAATTTCTACCCGAAGAAACCGCCATCAATTATTCAATCCTCTCCCTGATCCTGAAAGGTTTATTAGGGAAAGATTGAATAGGAAGACTTCTCGTAGAAACCTTGAAAATTTAGGAGACCAATCCCTCTCAGATATCCATCACATATTTGTAGAAATTCATGTTCACCAATCTCAATAAATGACGAAATTGTTTAAACCCCTTGACTTTTTTCAGATAGCAGGTGTTCCCCATGCTATTCCAAAAGATGTTATCAAGAAGCTCCCCATATTTCAGGGAAATAATGCCATCACATCCAAGTCTCACCTTCAAAGGTTTGAAAAGCACCTGGTCAGTTATTGCAATGATGTTTCCCATGACCATGATGATGTCAAAATGAAGCTCTTTGCTTTATCCTTAGAAGATGATGCTGAAGAATGGTACCTCGACCTAGATTATGATTCATATAAAACTCTTAGTGAATTCCTAAAGGGTTTTAAGGAGAAATGGGGAGAAAAGAAAGAACCAAAACATCTGCTTGCTGCCCTTCATAACATTAAGAAGATGGAGAATGAAACCATGGATGAATTTAACACTAAGTTCAGGCGTGTGGTTGTGGACCTCCCTAAAGAAATCAAGCCAAAGGATGCCTCCATCATCATATCTTACATTGAAGCTTTCACTGGTGATTTGAGGTACCAGTTAAAAGACAAAGAGCCAGCCGATCTAAAAACTGCTCAGAAATTTGCCGAGAAAATAGAAAAGAATATGCAGTCTTTAGGAAAATCCAACATTCCAAGTTACACTAGGGGAAACAATTCATACAACAAAGAAAAGGGAAAATCCATTGAATCAAAAGAAAAGGGAGCCTCTAAATATTCCATGGAAAATGTAGCATACATGATAAAAGACTTGGTTACTAGTCAAAACCAACTTATGGCAAATCAGTCTGCACAACTGAATCATATGCATAATAGAATAATCACAATGGAAAGAAATAATGGACCTAGGAACTTTCAACCTAGGCAGAATCAGATGTATCAAAAGAAGTTTCCTCAGCAAGATCCTAGGATTCCAAACCAGTTAGACTCAACTAACATGGTAGAAGAAGTAATTCCATGGTGTAGACCCTGTGAACAATTCCACCAAGAAAGCACTTGTTATGTTGCAAATCAAGTCATGAAACATGGACTTCCCGAGGTCAGTAGTCAGGAAACAACTTCAAGCGAGCCTGATCATATATAGATTGGTAGGACAGGCCTACCCTTTGTCACCAACTAAACAGTACAAACCTAAGGATGAAACCATTGCAGAATTTTATAGTGAAACTTATGATGAAAACTGTAATGTACATGATGGGACTCCTACGTGTTCTCCATATAATGATGACAGTCTGGAAGGTCTACTGCCTTGTGACCTTTTCTCTGAAGAAGAAGAGTAGGAAAATGAGGACAAGTATAACTTGGAGCATGATACAAGTGACGAAGACTCCCTTATCCCCGACAAAAGTGTTGATGAGGAGTCATGGACATTCATGGAAAATCCAATCTATGGCATGAATAAAGAGGAAAATAATGAACCAGAAACTTTTGATGGTTTTGTTGATTTTTCTGTCTATGGCATATCTAAAGGAGAGAGCATGGACCATGTGGCCTTGGGAAACTTTGATATGAAAAAGGAGCATGCAATTTATCCACATGATTAGTCTGAGCCATATATCAGTATCGGTAATGAAGACAAAGAGAACTTGATATCAGCAATGGGGAATCCATCACATATAGCATAGATGATGGTGATGACTATTGGGATTTTTGTGAATATCTTATTAAGAATCCTATCTATGCTATAACCACTAAGGGGGGTGTCTATTTAGAAATTTAGGGAAGTCCAATTTACTATACTTCCATAGAGGGAAGCATGGATCTAGAGACCTTGGAAAATCCTAGTATGGAAAAGCAGCATTCAAAACTCTTATATGATCATTCAGAGTCATATCATGCAGAGCCGCACAAAGGTATCAATAATGAAGACATGGAGAAGCAGTGTTGTGAAAAGACAGATGTGATGTAGTTAGTAGAATATCAGTCTCAACTATCATCTTCACATATAGATTTTCCTCATGATTTGGAGCCGCTTGGGGCTTATACAGTGAATTATCATCCGGTAAGCCTTGATGGTCAATCTGCCTCATCATTCCGATTTGTACATCAACCCTGTCCAGTCATGGATAGAAGCAGTCTGCGCAAGCGCTTACCAGTTTGGGAGGAAGTTTGATGACATTATTCATGCCTATGATTTCCCATCCATCCTGCCCCTTTCGGATCATCACGCAGGTTTGCATTTTCTGAATAAAGTATCCTTACTTTAGCTGGTAACCAAAGACAAGGAATTTTTTTTTATGTTAATAAAATGCTTAGGTGGTTACATTGGATTTCTGATTACACTTAACCCTTTTTATATCATGCTTAGAGTAGGAAAATAAGCTCCTTGAAAAATATCATTTACTTTCCACATTTTTTGTTTTGTACTTAGCCGTAATCAAACATTTTTTTCATTAGTTAGTTACATTTATTTTGTTTAAATAAATCAGCTTAATGGTTCATTTGGTTTTTTATGTAAAGCTTGTGCTACTAAGGTTTTC
>LPNX010779538.1:11938-23274 GCA_001517045.1 Pseudotsuga menziesii
ACAGGGTGTATCAACCAGAGATTTTGGTGTTCTCGTATCCTCTCCTTGCCGTATGACCAGATCGAGCACATGTCCCACAGTTGGAGCCAGAATGATACAACCTAAGTTGTACTTAGTGGTTTTTTATCAAGTGAGCCTAGTGAACTGGACAAAGATTTTTTGTTCGGACTTCAGAAGACCTTCAATCTTGCTTCTGGGAAACTTTGTTGTACCATATCACATGTTCATACCCCAGGGGGGAATTATAATAAATGTTCTAGCATGATAGTGTCTGTAAAAGACATAGTCTCTTAGACTTTATTTGTCAATTCGATCAGCCGAGGGTGTTTTTTCCCTTGGTTATTATTGGTTGTTGAATAAACAAGTGATAATTTCTGAGTTTTTCACTCCATACCTCCAAAGTTGGGGTGGTCGGCTTGGCATTTAGGCCTATTGAGGTTATTAGAGTCTATGTGTTAATGTATAAACATGCTAGGCATCATGGTCGAGTCATATGAACATGTCTAAATCCACCTAGGTTTTTTAATTTTTTTTAATTTTTTAATTTTTTTAGTGTTTTTTATTAAAATTTAATTTTTCCAAAACTTAGGCTATTTTTTAATAGTTTAATTGGAAAAATTGGTTTTGTAATAAAAGTGGGCTCGGAAGTCCGTTTCAGTCATGTAGGTGCTCATTTTCAAGCTAAGAGCACCCAGTAAACCTATAGACCCACTTTTTCCTAGTTTTGAGTGATTTTCCATCACTCAGGTCAGAAAGCCCCAAAAAATCAATTATTGATTATTTTAATTAATAAATTGATGAATAAAGGAGCAAATCCAAAATCCTGGATCAGTGGATTCTTAGTCAATTTGATTGAAATCAGTCAGATCTGAACCAGATTGACTGGATATGACAAATCCTTGACTGAAGGAGGTGATCTGGACAGATCCAGAGTTGAACTTCAGCATCCTTTATGGGGAATTTCACCCTCCCTCTCTCCTCTAAACATGTGGGCTCATCTAGATGAGTTTTGGTGGATGATTCAGTCAACAGATTGAGGTGTCAGTCAGATCAGCTCTTCGATTCATAGTTGCACTCAGTGAGACTCAGATCAGGCTCAGTTAGAAACAAATCAGGCATTGATGGACTCTCCTTCAGCTACAGTGGTTTATGTCCTTGGGATTTGCGCCCCCTCTGGGCTGGGGTTTCAACTTTGTGTATAAACAAAGCTCAGGCCTCCTCTTCCAAGCTAGTTAGAGTTGGATTGAGGAGCTATTGTTGTTGTAATACTGTGTAATATATTTTGCTATTGGAATAAAGTGAAGCTTTGGGGGCCAAAGCGGTGTAATGCTTTTGTGTGTGTGGATTTAACATTGTCTTGCAGCTTTTTACCGTTGGCTTTCTCTCAATTTATGCATCTGAATTCTGTCTGGCTTAATGATTCAGCTGAATCAATAGGAGTATAGCTAGGTAAGTAAGATTAATTGATTTTCAATATCTCATAGTATATATTCTTAAAGATTCAGATCATACATGTTTAAATAAGTTTATTTGCATGTAATCCCTCTCTTTCTTTATATATTTCTATCTAGATCTCATAAGGTTTTATGCAGGATTGTTTGTTAGTTTTCAGGCAAAAGGGGTTGGACGAACTGTGGATCTAGCTTGACTCCACTGGGCATCCGACTGTTTTGTGAAGGCATTGTCCCTCGGCATTCCACTAATAAGTCTTCTTTGCAGATCCATTCCCCGGCAACAAATGCTCTTCTTTTCCTCTTCCTCCTTCAAATTTTTCTAAAATCAGTCCGGTTACTTGTTTGCATATTTAAATTTGTTAGATCTATCAATTTCAGAGTTCATATTACATATATCTTGCTGCCTTAAAGCTCATAAAACTAGATCTCATTCCTAAAAGAAAATTTAAGCATTCTAGATCTAGTTTTAGGGAAAATTGTCATTTTTCAAGGCTGTGAAAGTAGATCTAAAGCTTGTTGAATGCATGGTTATTTCCTTAGAATCTAAAAATTTATATTCAAAAATTTAAGTGCTTCATATTGGCTGCCCCCAAAGCAGGCCAAGATCCCAAGGAAAGCTTGTTTTCTGTGGTTCTTTTTCTACTTCTTTAAAAACTAATTTTAACTTAGGATTTTTGGGTAAAATGTTTATTCATCCAAAAGTACTTTCAAAGTAATTTTGGGCATATTTAACTATGATAATATTGCTTTTTTTAGTAGGTGTAACATAAAAGAGGAGGAGGCGCTGTCCGGAAAGCATTTTTGGACCATTCGAAACCCCCCAAGGGGTCTCCGTCTTCCAAAAATTTCAAAATTTCGCAACTTGTAAACCTTGGGTCTCATTATATATAAGGACCAAGTAGATAATTTTCAGTTTTATGATATTTTAATTGTTGTTAATAAAATAATAACCTCTTCGAATAGGCTCTTTCGGGCATGTTCACCATCCCCCATGGGGGGATTTGCGTCTGTGTCATTTTTTACTTTTTGTTCATCTTTTTACAATTTAGTGTAGTTCTAATCTGCAGGGTAGTATACTTTGACTTATAATCATTTTCATATTCCATATCTAGTGGTTTCAAAGTAATTTTAATACTTACCCCACGAGCCTCCTTTTGAGCCGAAAGGTGAAGAAAGGGTCATGGTAGTCTAATTAGAAAATTGTGGTTTGCTTATATGTTTATGCTTCATCTGCTATAATCATTTGTTTTAGTAATAATAATAAAATCAACCCCTCCTTGATTCCCCAATTGAGGTCCACTTGGACCGAAAGAGGTTCCTGGAGGGTTTTCTTTTTAACAAGAACACCTCTTTTAAAATTTACTAAAAATAAAAAAGACTCTAGTGTGTATGCTCTATACTTGGCTGCGGTTCGTCTAATCAGTCAAGCTGCATCAAAATCACTTGAGTGACTAGAATAATTAGGATTCACTCTCCCCAAATTGACAAACCATCAGGCGAAAATCCAACGCCTTGATCAAACTATTACAGTGGCAAAATACCCAAAGGAAGCGGTAATTCCTAAAAAAGTGACCTCGGGGCGCCGATATTTGTTACACCTTTGGGTGCATTATGAACAACAACCTCGGAGACTCCATTTAGCCCACATATTCCTTGTGGTTAGCCATGATGGTTTAGTTTTGGACATACTTCAAGTACGCCCTGGGTATATCTGGAGTCCCCTCACCTAAGTTAAATTACTCATCTTCTTACGTTAATTTAAAATCAACCAAGATACAATTGCACAACATTCATTCCAGCACTTGCAAGCACTCTTAATTGTTTTTCGACTCCATTTTCAAGGCACTGGTCAACTGTTTATTTCTTTCAATCTATATGTGATTGGGTGTCATTTTCATGCTTACTTGTGATTATCTCATCATGTTATTTGTTTTTTACAATTGTTAAATCGAAACTCCTAAAAAACTTACTCTTTAATACCATCATCATACTAAATAATTTTGCTTAGTAACTTAATAGGATCTACCCCTCTTGGCTTCGTTAGGAATTGAACCTAAACGGAGGAGTCAAGAACAAGGTGACAGCCTTGACTCAAGACTTGCCCCCAAAGACACACCGAGTGGCTTGAAGATTTCTGCCATGTAACCTAGGTGTGTGAAAGGCAGCAACAGGTCGCACCTAGTAGAATTTGAGTGGGATTTATGTTCCTTTCAAGTTGTTCTCCACCTCATACTCCCAAGGCCTACCTTTGTTTCACCACCTCAATGTCAAGGTTTAGGGGTTTTGTACTATAGGATTCCTACTTCATATTCTAATAAAATGAGTTGTCCTCCTTTTTTAAGAGAGTTTTGTGAATGATAATAGCATATACATATATTCTCTTGGATAGCTACCATGATGTTATCCCTTATGACATTTTTTCACCATTATTTAACTAATAGATTTGGTTTGAATTGCATCACTATGTTCTTTTCTTGGTAGTATTATTGTCTTTCATTTAGCTATCAATCCAATTTGTATCAATGGTGTTATGGAGAGAAATTCCTATGGCTTGGGGTACCACAATAGACAGCTTGACTCCAGAAATCAATCCTTTCCTATATGCAAGAGAAACCAAATATCTAACACTAAAGGATCTTGATTCGTACCTTATTCTGGACGGTTGATGTAGATCCCCGTTGAGCTTTCCAACTCCAGCTTGAATTGATAAATTGCTTCCTCAACATCCAATAAACAAGACAAGCATGCTATATATAATCATGTTCGACCTACTCTAGAATATATAATCAATAACATATAATCATTTCAAAACATCCATGGATCAAATATTCATTCAAATACACATTATTGGACATGAAAATATATTTCCATTAATATAAAACAGAGATTACAATAGAGACAAGCTCTATTGGCATGTCTGCGAATTGAAGAAACTGAGGCCCCCACTTGGGCCTCCACCACTTCAATCCTCCATCTCTCGATAGCAAGCTCACAAGCAAAAGTAAATCTTGGGAAGAACACAAAAGTGCTCCAAGGGACAAAGGGATGTAGACTCAAGTATAAGCTCCGGCAACAATGGACTATAGTTTTCTTGCTCTCAATTTCTCATGCCTTCAATGTATCCAAAGGGTTCCTTATATAGCTCTTCAATGGGGTAATGAAGGGTCGAATCAGAGCAATCTCAAGGCATATGGAAGGTCATGAGACAAGTGAGTCGGATCCACATCAAGGAAAACTCCAAAAGAATTTGTCCTTTTGCACACATCCCAATGTACACGGTTTTATAGGTTAAACCCGCGTATATACGTGATAAAGGGTTTAAAAGTCGCGTATGGCAATTTTTGCATGTTTTTAGGGATGATCTTGGAAACATCAAAGGTACAAAATTGGTCCATGGGGTCTAAGGAGTCTGCAGAGGGATAGGGAAGGCCATAAAAATGTGATTCACCATGTGTGGTAAAATCAGCTATAACAGATGCCCCCTAATGTGTGAGGTCAGAGGGTTCATACGATGGCCAAAATACATTACAAGTCCATCCCATAAGTGAAGTGATGAAGAACCCAGTGGAAGAACCAGCCATCCAATCAGTACAATACAATGATAATGCTTTGCATATAACTGCAAATAGATACAACAATCCTGGATACATAAGAGTACAATGGCCATGAATAGGCATGATACAATATGACATGTGTGGTCATCGCCACGTACAATATAAATAGATCGGAATATCCATGATGAAGATATACAAAGGATCATGATCTCCATGAAGACTGAAGATATATAATGGATCAAGATCTCCATAATGGTTGGAAATGTCTGACATATACTGGAATCAAGTCACGAGAGCTGAAATATCATGAACACTGGCACGATCAAGGAGGTAGCATATAGGAGATGCCACCAATCTGGAAGGTCTTCTACACAAACCACTACGAGTACATGTCCTACTATGTGAATAGAGGTGTCGAGGTCGAACATAGTAGTCCATCATCTGATTACCAGTCATTAATGTATACCATTAACAGACGCGAGATCACCCACCAATAATGAAAATGGGAATCAAGGTACTAGAATGCAAACTAACAAGTGTGAATAAATGTGTTGAGGTCAAACACTTGAGAGAATCCATAGATCAAGGGACATTGATGTATTCCCAAAAAATTGTCGATGGCGAGAGAACCTACCATTGATGACTGCAAGTCTCAAGGCAATAAAAAATGACTCTAGATTCCTATCCCAGAATAAATGATCTAAAGTCGATGGGATGAAATCCGCTGGAAGGAGGGCATTAAGGCATCCCTCATCATCCAACACGAGCTACTCAGCAAAGCTGTATAATGTGGAAGGACTCGATCATAAGGTGCACGAACCAGTAACTGTACCGGGAATGGCCGACATGCAAAGTCAAGATAACTGAGGAATGGCCGACTCAAGTTTCAACTTCCTTCGAACAAGAGCATAAAGGCGAATGGTGACTGGATGTAGGTAGCATAGACTCGATATGCAAAACTGGGACATCTCTGCGACACAGGAGGCATCGACAGAGGCTCCATAGGGACTGGAATCTTAACCAATCGATGGAGATAAACTCAGATAAACGAGTACAACTCATAAAGTCAAACTATTAACCCAACCAATGAATGTGATATACAGTTCTCTATTCGAAGGCGACACAACTCGACTACTGCTAAAGATAACATCTTTTCTTGTCCGGCTTTTTGGTTTTTTTTTTTTTTGACTTTTTCAAATGTTTGAAAAGCTTGAAAAAGAATAAAATCACTTTAAAGTTACAGACTAGGAGGAGATGAGTGTCAAATGGGCAAACAAACTAGTTCCAAGCAGCGGAACATACCTATGCTCAATGCAAGGATACATGTGTAGGATAGCGACACTCAGGGGAAAGTCCCCTCTCAGTAAAAATAGGGAATCAAGCTGCAAAGGATATATAAAATGGCTCTGCGGGGCTAGACATGAGATAAGCTCAGGCTATATGGCTGATACTCAAAGTCAGGAAGCCAGCATAAGGCTCAATGAGGTAGGAAAATCTCATGATAATGCAATTACAACTTGACATAAGGGAGTCTTGAGGAAACAGGCCAGCAAAAGATCAAGAGTATGATGAGGCTCTTGCGAAATGTCATGGTGATACTATACAATGGACTCCCACACCCTAAAGACAAACTGTTGACATGGGCACCAAATGCAAATAAGGAGCTAACTAGGGTACCCATGTAAGGTCAAGCTCTACCATTCTAATCATGCCACTTCTAAAACAACAAGAAGGTTCCGTGACAAGATAGAATGGGTTTGTACCTAAGGTTATAATGAAACGGTCATAAGGTCATGCAAAATGAAAACGGAGTTGAAACCTAACCTATATGCCATTTTAAACATCATACCTGAAATCGGCACAAACGGCTCAAAACAACGGTCGAAATGGTGCTCAAAACGGTCTCCTACATCATATAGTAGTCCAAAAGGGTCCAAAAGGGTCAGAAACGGTCCAAAACTATAGAAAAAGGGGGTAAACTTTTTCAAAAATTTGAAAATTTTCTATAAATAGTAAAAAATTCAAAACATTATATAACATTTGAAATTTTTACCCAATTGAGCTTAGAACTTCAAATGTGAATTCTGGGAGATCCAGCCGGCAAAATCCGACACCGTTTTTTCCAGGTAACTTTCCATGCCCTGCTCTTTCATTTACATGTAAATTTTTCAATTTTCCATGGTCTAATTTGATTTCTAGGCCATCCTAAATTATGCACCTCGTCCCATGTGGAAATCAAGGATTTTTCTGCGTATAGGGTTGGATATACGCGGAAAAATGTCCCAAATTCGCGTACATACGCGGCTATTTAGAAAACAGTCGCGTATGCGGCCGCGTTCAAGTTTTTTAAAGATATCTAATGACCCAAAATTGAATTAAATGTGCAGGATGGTTCTAGAATGGAGGGAATGTGAGCACAGGGATGTAGAAGAAGCAGTACGGGGTTATCTAATGGCACAACAAGATCTTTGTGCATGCAGGCTCTACAAGTTTTGGTGTCTTGGTGGCTTAAGGGCCAAACCAAGACTGTTGCAGATGCTAGTAGACTACTGGGATCCTGACTCAATGTCTTTCCAGATCGATGGGATGTCCCTCACCATAGAAGTGGAGGACATATACTTCATTACTGGATTGTCCCGACGGGGGGAAGTGGTGAACCTACGTTCTCGCGGGCCCGGAGGTGGCCTCACCATAGATGAGTACATAGCAGTGTATTGTTATTCGAAAACGGAGAAGGTCGGGAGTCAGATCCCAACTAACTCCATACAAGTTCTAGGCCTAAAGGCCATACTACTAACACTAGGTAGGATAGCAAGGCTAGCCTCACTCCACCAGGCCTCGCGACCCTTGATGTTCTATGCAGTGGAGTGCATGAGACCCACAATTTATGACTAGACAACTGCACTATTGAGCAACATGAAACACCAGCTCAGCGAGTGCAAGATGGGCAGAGTACAAAACTTCGGTTTCAACAGCATACTGAGCACGTTTTTCTTTGAGTGTGTTCCGGGATTGAGCCCTAGAGTTGACGTTCCTCTTCACGGGGTTTGAGATCCGGCCCAAGGATGTTGGGAAGATGCGATGCATAGACTGGGTGGAGGTAGGGTGTCCAACCCCTATCCAGCTGATTTCATTCCATGGTGGCGGCGGTAGATAGTTGCCATCGATGACTACCCCTATGCGGAGATGGATTTTCAGGGAGATCCCGACATGCCACTACCACCAAGATCGGCATACGGTGACATTGGTAATGAATCCCAAACCTCTTTTTAAGTTTTGTGAATTATTTAATTCTTTTGTGTTTTTTGATATAAGGAATCAAAAGACATGTTTTTGCATGACAACACATAGTGACATCCTGTCATATGTATGCAGATGTAGGACCACGGCGGCCTGAAGGCTTCCCTAGTCATAGATGAAGGGAAAAAGCATATGACATTATGGGTGTGGATGTGGAGTGGATGCTCCAAAGCATTCATACCAACTTCATGCGGCTGACACATAGGGTACCCATGGCGCAGGTCGAGGACCCGCCTGAGGCCATGCAGCGCCAGGTGGTGGGTGTGCCACGAGCATGGGTGCGGTTGTTTCTACGGCTAGCTAGATTCATGGTGACATTCCACGATCAGAACCCCCCTCCTCCTCCCCAGGCTTAGATACCTGGGAGTGATACATTTTGTACTACCGTGTATTTATATTTTGGTGGCTCAAAAGCCCCATTTTTGTATTATCACACTTATGTATTATCACATTTTGGATGTTTAAAGAAAAACTTTTGTGATGATCGGTTTATTTATTTACATGTGTAAAAATGTATGTTTGTGATGAGCTTATTGTATGTGAAACAAATGCCAATCTAACACGTAGTTAGCATATGAGTCAGCAACTTGATTATAAATTCTTGGAACATGTATGTATGTTATGTTGTCAAATTGTCGTTCTAACAATCTCACACATAAGAATCTTCATAATAATGTTGGATCCCTAACATGATACAAGCCATTAAGTTGTGACATTACTAACTCCGAATCAAGACATACCTCAAGAGATAGAATACCGTGTGAAATGGTATCTCATAGAAGCTCGATAACATCACTATATTCAGCAACATTGTTTGAACAGGGCTGTAAACATACACCTCCTAAAGACAATACCTGACCCGTAAGAGTATAAATCACCCTAGTAGTAGAGGCTGAGTGTTGAGTGTGGCGGCTAGCACCATCCACGAATCCTATATAGATGGAAGACTCCATTGACATCTGCCATAAGAAACGAAAGCTAATCAACAAACCTGATCACCATAAGAAAAACCTAACTATGAAAAATATTGTACAATAATATACAATAGTTAGCCCTGGCTGAGAATCATGCATAGTACTTTTTAAGATAGATCCCATTTCTAGGCTCCACCAAGGATGTCCCTTCATAATATACTAACGCATATGTGCCTTTCTCTAACACACATTTAACAATGTAAGGACCATGCCACATGGGGTTAAATTTTCGTGCCCCCAAGGGTTCTTTAGCTTGATCCCACAAAAGGACCAAATATCCTTCACTAAACTTCCTTGGACAGACAGATTTATCATATTGGACCTTAACGCGATGCTTATTTACTTCTAGAGCCACTAAAGCATCTCGGTGCTGCTCATCAAGCTTCTCTAAATGGACCAAACGTTCCTCCAATGGGGAAGTGTCTGGTAAGAGCTATATGGGTAGCTTCAAAGAAGGGATTTCGCACTCAATTGGCAATACAGACTCCACTCCATGTACAAGATGATATGGAGAAAAACCTATGGCAGTCTTAACCACAGTCCTATAAGCCCACAAAGCAGGATATAACATGATATGCCAATTGGTCTTGCTTTGTGTGATGGTTTGTTGGAGAATGGACTTGAGTTATTTGTTCACTTCTTCAACCTGTCCATTCGCTTGAGGGTAATAAGAAGAAGAATGCTCTTGCTTATACCCTAACTTTGAGGCCAACTCTTCCATCATCCGATTTTGAAAGTGCCTACCATGGTCAGTGACAAGCTCTTTCAGAATACCAAACCGAGTAATGGTCTGGTTGAATACGAAATGTGCGGCTGTCTCACCATCGGATTTAATCATGGGCATAGCCTCATCCCATTTTTTGAAATAGTCAATAGCCACGATAATATGATGATGCCCCCCAGCTGAAGCTAGGTTGCAATCCATGAAATCAATCCCCCACTTAGTGAAGGGACCAGCGGTGATAATTGGATGTAACAGGGCAGGATCTGAGAGCATATTGTGTGCAAACACTTGGTAAGGGTGGCACTTCTTGACCGCATTAACACAATCCTCAAAGATCGACGGCCAGAAATAACCTGCTCTCAAGATTTTTTGGGCTATAGAAATCCCAGATAAATGACCACCACATGCCCCTCCATGGCAATCTTTTAGCACAAGCTTAGCCTTCTCATGATTTAAACAATGACGTAAAATGGAATCTACCCCACGGTGGTACAATGTGTTATCCACTATGAGGTAATTCTTGGATACGTGACGTAATCGTCGTCGTTCATCCGATGAAAGGTGAGTAGAGACCTTCAATGTTTGTAAATATATGATAATATCCCCATACCATGGATCCAAAGTTGAGATCAGGAAAATGTGTTCATCGAAAAACGTATCTTCACAAACTTCCTCCTCCTCCTCGCTTGGGAAATCAGATATAAGCTCTGCAAAAATCAATGATTTCTTCGATTTTGCCGAAACAAACTCGAGATCGAATTCTTGCAAGATGACAATCCACTTATTATACTTCCCCCCTATCATCCTTCTAGTGAGGACGAACTGAAATGGATTGACATGGGCTACCACCAAGTTCTGGCGAAGGAGAATATGGTGTCTAAATCTTTGAACCGCATGAACGGTAGCTAAGGCAAGCTTATCCACATGGGAATAATGGATCTCCACATCTATAAGGTTTCAGCTCAAATAATATATGACATGCTCCTGGAGGTCCTCATCCTCCTGAACCAAAACCATACCAATCATCTCCATGGACGCAGCCACATAAAGTAAAAAGTCACGGCTATAGTCGGGTGGACTAATCACGGGGGCCGATGCTAAGGCTCGCTTAAGTGCATCAAAGGACTCCTGGGCTCGCTCATCCCAGCAAAAGGTAGTGTCCTTCTTCAAAAGATGCATAAATCCTCTAGTCAAATTGGTAAAGTTAACTGTGAATCTCCGCAAGAAATTTTCCATGCCTTGCAAACATTGAAGATGTCTAATGTTTCTCGGGGGAGACAATTGAAGTATTGCCTCAACCTTCAAAGGGTCGACTCTTATACCCTCTTTG
>LPNX010779538.1:23327-37165 GCA_001517045.1 Pseudotsuga menziesii
TTCACACAAAAGATGCATTTATGAGGATTTAACCTGACCAAGTAATGGCAGCACCTTTCGAACACTAATCTCAAATGGTAGGAATGACACATCCTCTGACGAGAATGAGCAGCAAGGTCATCCAAAAAGACTTCAATAATCGATTTGAGATCATAGAAGATCAAGGTCATAGCCCGCTGAAAAGTGGCTCCGGCGTTTTTAAAGCCGAAAGGCATTTTCCAATATGCAAAGGTACCCCAAGGACAAATAAAGGCAATCTTATGTTGGTCCTCAGGTTTGATTTGTATCTTATTGTATCCAGAAAATCCGTCCATAAAGGAAAATACCTTGCCTTCGGCACACTCATCCAAAATTTGATCAATAAATGGTGTGGGAAAATTATCCTTAGGACAGGCACGATTCAAGTCATGGAAATCAGTGCATATACGGATCGTTCCTTGTTTCTTATCAACCGAAACGAGATTTGAAACCCACTCCGTCAAGGGAACAAGATAGATAAAACCGGCATTCAACAGTTTTTCTATCTCAGCCTTAATCACGGGTGCTTTCCCAGGATTCACCACACACAAGCGTTGTCGAACAGGTTTAGCATTGGGATAAGTTTTAATTTCATGCTCAACAATGCGAGGGTCGATACCTGGCATTTCCTCGTATGGCCAAGCAAATACATCACAATTTTTTTTGAACAGCTCGGTATACTCTTGAATCTCAGCATGGGAACAGTCTGCCCCAATATAGACATTCTCAATCTTGCGAGGATCGCGAGAGATATTGATAGGAATGGTAGGAGATATATTCGCCATGTTTCCATCAACCATCGGACCAGGAGAGCTTAACGGAACCACGGGGCTACCAATTCTCTCACTAAGAATATCCCTAAAGTCTTCACACTCCAAACAGTCAAGCTCGGGAAGGAAGTAAGATCTATGATGCAACTCTTCCCAAGGTGTCTCAACTCTAGACATAGCCTCAATAATAGCTTCATCTGATGGAAAAACACTATCAAGGCAGTCATGTGTGTGAGAAGACTCAACTACCCATGCAGGAAGCACATATGGGTCCTCCTCCTCCGTCCGTGAAGAGGAAGGACTAGGCTCTGCAACACATTCAAGATTAGCTTGATATGCTATCATAGTTGCAGGAAACAGCACGTCTGTTCCAATAGGCTCACATAAAGGACTCGGTGTAGGAAGAATCCAAGGATCTTCCATATTAGTGGTGCGAAAAGACACCGAACGTAATGATGACGAAGCCTCACCGGAAGTAGAGTCGATCATAAGAACAGGTGCAGGAAAACTAAATGATCCCATATGGGATGGGTACATGCCAACACCCACACTCCCAGTTGCCGGCTGAGAGTGCACGACAACCGAGACAGAAGCTCCCGAGGATGTGGTAACACATGGATTCTTGAATGACATTTGATCAATCGTAACTATATTTCCATTAAATGGAAAGCATACAACTCAAAATAGAGAAGAAGCTACGACTTGCATACTGTACATCCAATTCCTACCCAATAACAGATTGTAGTCAAGGGGCGCATCAACCACCTCAACCTCAATCGCGACGGTCTTCCCTCCCAAACAGACCTTAAGAGAAGGAAGAATGACGTGCGGCCGAAACGATCTACCATCAAACGCAGTCAACATGGTAGCAGATTTAGACAACTGGGGGAACCCAAACCCTTCCAACACGCCAAAGACATCACAGAAGTAGCAGCGCCTTCGTCAATCACAGGGAATTTGATAGTCTTGTTAAGACATTCTACATGAATCAAGAGAGACACATAGTAAGGCAAGCGAGGTTGTAGTCCCGCAGTTTCAAATTTGATGACAGAGGAAGAATTATCATCGTTAACACCAAGAGCAAAAAGCAAAGCCTTCCTTTGCGAAGGACAACTCTGAAGTACTTCGAGTGCAGACATTGCACAAGGAGTGTAGCCCAAATCCTCGACAATAGAATAGTTCTGGGCGGCTCGGGCATTAGGATTGTGCCCCGAACACTTAAGGACTCCCTTAGGAATGTGAGGTGCAACTTCAGGTTTATCCACAGGGTTTTCAATACGCAAAGGACTCTCAGGTGGAGTAGGATCCTTTCCAAGGTCGGGTTGTGATGAACCATAGTCCTTCGCATGAGTCACAACCTTTGTAGCATGCACATATTGATGCAACCATGACCATTACTAGCTTCCGGTGGATCTTGATTCCCACTAGACTGATATGGGTCCTCGAGTTCATATTTTTATTATGAGGTGAAGGGTTAGTCAGCACAGTTGGGCCCTGCACTATGAACCTTGAGGCTTCTTCTATCCGAGGGCACAAGTGAGTGAGGTGGTCCTCCTTACACAATTTGCAAGGAAACTTAACCTTATGTTTAGGCTGCTTATCTCCCCCAGCATTTCAGGTGTTCTTGTCATTAGAATTGGCATTTTCATTCCTATTCCCACCCTTACGATTGTTTTAACCCTTCTTCTTATTCCTTCCGGGTTGCTGGTTACCCTTCTGGTTCGACGATTGCACCGAAAGCACACTTGCGGTTTGGGTGGGTTGAGATGAAGTCGTGGCTTGTCTCGAGGTAGATTGATTGATAGACAATTGAATCACCTATTTCACAACTAAATCCGTAGGTTTGGTACTTGTACAACCAACAATGCCATCGGCATGTGGTCCAGGTTTGATCTTAGGGTTGAAACTAGAACGCGGAGCGTTAGGAATGATCTCATATAACAAACCAGATTGAGCATAAATGAAATCCAATTCCTGTGCCCTAAAAATGGCTTGTTCCTCATTCTGAACTCCGGATGGAGAAACATCCTTTGCTATATAAGGTAATAACGACTTAAGGAACCATTCAAGGAGAAACTCCGTCGGTATGAAGGCTTTAATCAATCTCTTATGTCTACGTCACTCTTGGATATGGTCTGAGATATGCATGGATTTATCCTACTGAAATTTCGACAAGAGTTCTGTACCAACGTCGTAACGCACTGGTAGCTGGAAGTGGTTGAGAAAATTCATAGCTAGGTCATTGAACAAAGTGAATGCCCCCCTAGGTAACTCTATGTACCATTTCACTGCAAGCCCTGTAAGGGTGCGTTGAAATAGCCTTAAACAGATCGAATATTTGTGTAAGGAATTAGAAGAGCACCAAAGGTGAAATGTAGTAACATGTTCACTAGGATCTTATCCTGGTTTGCCCTCGAATTTGGGGATGTCCAAGGGAATCTTCGTAGGGACAGTCGGCCAAGCCGGGTCATAAGATACCATATCGTTCGTTAGTCTCGACAAGTCAGGAAAATTTAATGTTGCGAGGAAAGGGAGCCTAGGTTGAACAGGTCTATGAGATGCTCCCTGATAATTTTGGTTCACATAGGACTAATTACCGTAACCACCATGGCCATGGCCATATTATCCTCCTCCCGTTTGACCCGTGTAGGGTGGCATGGAAGCACCATAATGTGGTGTACCTTGACTATTTGGGGCTACAAAGCCATAATTCGGGGAGTAAGCGGGTTGTTGATACCCGTACCCATAAGGTGAATAACTCTATGCATACTGCGGTCCACAATATGGTCCATAAGAAGTCCCATGAGATGTCCCATGAGAAACTCCATTGGTAGGGATAGACGTTCCGGAAGTAGGAATATGACCTCCAGAAGTAGGAATATGACCTCCCAAGACAACAGGAGGTACTTGACTCTGAGACATGACTACGCGAGTAGTAGCAGTACACACATGACTCGTAGCAACATTCTGGCCCGAAGGACCACGTGAATGATGGGGAGGAATAGCATTTGAAGAACTAGGAATAGAGGACGAAGGGACATGAGAAACTATGTAAGTGGTATTCCCTACCATCACTCATCTTGGTTCTGGTATCCGAATAGGACTACTAACACTAGGTCTAGGATGAACGTGAGATGTAGCCTCCACGGCTGGGATGGAGGGTGCAATGTGACTGGTGCTCCCAAATCTCTCCGCATGGAAAGGAATGGGAATGCCCCCAGGCATAATGCTAGGATCAAATTCTGATTCAACATGGAATGCTGGATCATGTGCAGGGATACCATACATGCCATAACTAACATAACTAGTGCTTGTAGGTTCATGATGAGTCTCGTCGCACGGCATCCAATACCGATGAATTGTGAATGAGGGATCATACCCAGAGTGTGTAGGTATATCATGTGAAGGAGTGAACCTAGAGTGTGTAGGTATATCAAGTGAAGGATCATACACCGGAGTAGGATCTTCTTCCCCAACCTCCTTAGGTGGAGAAGACAACTCAGGAATTTCATCTTCATGATCTCTCGTCGAGTGTGAATCAATGTGAGAAGTAGTCTACCTAGACTGTCTATTTATCTCTCCCAAAGGAGGAGGAGATGTAGAAGGTGGAAGTCCTTCTAAACGACGAGAACGACAGGATGCCGCACCTAAATCCACAATGACTCAAAAAAAAATGAAAAAGACTCTCTACTTATGCAAACCCTAAGCAAGCTAATGTGCACAGAACATACGCCAATATAATCTAAATCTTGTCACAAGCAAACAAGGGTAGGATATGTGAGCTCCCAAATGAAGCAGGTATGTCTCGCCTAGGAGAGGCTTGAGACTCCCATACACAACAAGCGGAGGTTCGTAACCAATTATTGTGGCCCTCAACTTCAATGCATATAGCGACTGTGCTATCCGACCCCAACCTAGCCGGGAGACCTGCAGAATAACCCCCACAAAGTACCCCCTCGATAACCTAGGTAAGGCAACTAAGGTCACCTCAATATAATCAATGCTCAGGCAGACAGTCGCAGTCGGGATTGACCATATGGGCAGGGTAGCAAAGCCTGAAACTCTCGAAAGAGCCCCCAAATACGAATACAATCTTAGAAATATCTCTGGTGCTACTCAGTTCTGGCTAGGGGTCATCCCAATCAATAAACACTCACACTGCCTCGTGGTTAACTCCCTTGTAAGAGGAGGATCCTGAGAAACACTAATTATACCAAGGAATTTCACACTCTCACCTGGACAGACACATACATATTGTTGTTTAGTGGTCTTGGAGAATTTACTCACAATGAACTATTCCAAGACCCTAAAACCTAATCTTGTTGGTGTACCCTATCGAAGAAAATAGTGTAATCCATTTTAATTAATCATTGATTTTATTTGGCTTTATTACTCAAAAAAGGTAGATGACCGTGCAACCAATGGTGTTATGACACAACATGAAGTGCAATGCACACCTAACAATCAATGCAAATGCATTGTGTCGAATGAAAAATAGTGCATGCTACTACGTGAAGTGCAAAATTTTCTTCAAATGACAAATGCAATCATTCCTATATGAAAGCCTAAATAATACTTCTCTAAGCAAATCTAGTGCAAGTACCATGCAAAGTGCAAAGTGCAATGCATAATGATGCAAAGAAGAAAATATTTTTGGATTTTTTGAATAAAAATGAGATAGCAAAAGGCAAAAGAATGATTCCACCACCCCCGGACTCTGCAAGCACAATCAAATAGCACTCATGCAAAGTACTAAGGTAAAAGAACTCTAATGCACTAATCCCAAAACAAAAAATCAAAAATTCAATGACAAGAACATTCTTAAAAAAAAATTACCCTAAAAAAGGTGTCTCTAGTCAGAAACGGAGGTGTATACATACTCTAGCAATATCAAAAGAGACTCAGCAATCATCAAAATTCTCCCAGCAACAATCAATCTTCCTCTAAAAGGAAAAAATTAGGGCATACGCGATTGTATGCAAAAAACCCACGTATGTACGCGGATATAGCAGTCAAAACCGTGTGTATATGCGACTGTGAGTTAAAAACTCGCGTACATGAAGATAAATGTATAAAAATGAAGGCAAGCAGATAAGCTAAGAGAAAATTCACACCAATCAGACACTACCAGGAAAACATGCCCTTAGACCAGACTCGAAAACAGAGAAATCAGAGCAATTCAAGAACATTGAATGATGATAAAAACCCCCAAAGGACAATTACTAGGAACTCCCCGGTGGAGTCGACAATTCTATTACAGAGAGAAATTCCTATGGCTTGGGGTACCACAATAGACAGCTTGACTCCAGAAATCAATCCTTTCCTATATGCAAGAGAAACCAAATATCTAGCACTAAAGGATCTCGATTCATACCTTATTCTAGACGGTTGATGTAGATCCCCATTGAGCTTTCCAACTCCAGCTTGAATTGATAAATTGCTTCTTCAACATCCAATAAACAAGACAAGCATGCTATATATAATCGTGTTAGACCTACTCTAGCATATATAATCAATAACATATAAGCATTTGAAATCATCCATGGATCAAATATTCATTCAAATACACATTATTGGACAGCAAAAGATATTTCTATTAATATAAAACAGAGATTACAATAGAGACAACCTCTGTTGACACGTCTGCAAATTAGAGAAACTGAGTCCCCCACTTGGGCCTCTACCACTTCAATCCTCCATCTCTCAATAGCAAGCTCACAAGCAAAAGGCAAGCTTGGGAAGAACACAAAAGTGCTCCAAGGGACAAAGGGATGCATACTCAAGTATAAGCTCCAGCAACAATGGTCTATAGTTTTCTTGCTCTCAATTCCTCATGCCTTCAATGTATCCAAAGGGTTCCTTATATAGCTCTTCAATGGGGTAATGAAGGGTCGAATCTGAGCGATCTCAAGGCATATGGAAGGTCAAGAGACAAGTGAGTTGGATCCACATCAAGGAAAACTCCAAAATAATTTGGCCTTTTGCACATATCCCGATGTACGCAGTTTTAGGGATCAAACCCGTGTATATACGCAATAAAGGGTTTAAAAGTCACGTATGGCAATTTTTGCATGTTTTTAGGGATGACCTTGGAAACATCAAACGTACAAAATTGGTCCATGGGATCTGAGGAGTCCGCAGAGGGATAGGGAAGGCCATAAAAATGTGATTCACCATGTGTGGTAAAATCAGCTATAACAAATGGTATTAGATAAATATGTTTCCTATTGTCTATCTATGCATGTACCCCACAAGTTCAAGGTACATGGACTTAAGTCTCGTGTTAATTGATCTCTGAGACAAAATTCCTTTGAGATTTCCTAAGAGACCTCACATGGTGGGATCTTAAAATAAAGACAATAGAAAAGGATACCATGTCACATTGTTGTTGTAGGGAGCCCTAAAGTGATAAAGACATGTGATGATGTATTTTTCTGCCAAGTCCTTCAATGACTCTTAACAATGATGGAAGCATATTCATACAATAGTCCTTTCAAAGGAACAACACTTTCAAGTACAAGTTATCCCTCTATTTAAGGATAAATAGATGCAATTCTTTTGTACAAATCATTACAAGTTAGAGGGTTATTTCTATGTTCATAATTCTTCCAAAAATGATCAAATCACCTTCATGTTCTTGAGTCATATGTCAAACACTATAATGGAATTCTCAGTGTGAGCAAGCTTTTGAAGATGGTTTTTGAGCATATGAGACAAAACCCACTTATGGGTTTTTGGATCATATGAGACAAAACCCACTTATGGGAAACTACAAAACTTAATACAAATATAGACAACCTTGTGCGAGGGTAAATTCCAAACTATGTAGGAGAACACCAATTCCTTCCAAACCTTGTGGGAAAAACTAGGTATCAAAGACTTTGAATGGAACATGGCTGTAAAATACCATAATGACCTACATGATATGGACAACCTTGCACGAGGGTAAAGACCCAAATTTGTAGGGGAAAACCCATACCTTCCATACCCTACAATAAAAATTGGGTATCAAAGACTTTGAATGGAACATGGTTATGAAATATCATTAGAACCTATACAAATAGATCGAAACATAAATGCAATATGTTAGCATTTCTTCACTGATAACATTGTGTTGTTATGTTATCAATATTGAGGAAATTTTTTGGCATACGAGTAAGGAGTTTGGGGACAAAAATCAACCACATCAATAGAAGGGTGAAGTTGGATATAACACTTAGAACAAAATGTTATCACGACAATTTCACTCTCACTCTCTTGTAACTTTTAAGTGATTTTAGTCATAGACACCCAAATCAACATTAAACAAGATTTCCATGATCAAAACCATGGATTATAGGTCAATTTCATACCATAAACCCAAGATAAATTCAGGTTTATCATCAAAAGGGGTTGTGCATCTTTCCCTTTAATTTCTAAACAATCCATGCAATAATTCCCTTGATACCCACAAGATCCCAATATTGGTGTGATTTGAGAAAATAAACAACCCATTAATGCCATGGGCCACCTCAACATCATGGTAGATAAATACATACCCATAGCAGTCAACCCTCCTCATTCAAAAAAGGGTACTTGGTTATCCCTTTGGCCATTTCATCCACATGCATTATCATGCTTAAATATTTTGCATTCACATTGAAACAGGTTCACCTACGGGCCTATTTTCGTCTTATAAACACAAGCCTCCTTCATGCATTAAAGTGGAGCTTTTCAAGCTAAGGTTATGTTTTCAAGTTGTTTTTCAGAGACTAAGAATCTCATAAGTCTCTAATCGGGATTATTTCTTTACCTTGGCCTCATCTTTCCCAAATTTTCCTTGTTGCTTCAATAGAGAATCATTGGGGGTCAAAAGGAACCTTCCTAGGGAGAACGATTGAAGACAACATCTGCAAGCTTCTTCCCATTTGATATCAATTAGTTTTATTAGATTTACATTGGCTCATAAAGGATTGCTTTTCTTTACCCTTATATATTGTTTGAATAATTTAAATTCATGTTCCAATCATTTTTTAGTTTATATGCTACTATCATGGCTTTATGCCACTAAAACTCAGCTATCTCATCTTAAGAGAACCAACCTAGAGTGTTTTTTGGTACACACAAAAAAACAACACAATAGAAATAAACTACCTTATTTCCACTCACACTTGTCTACCTCACTTTTAGATAGCCAACCTCATATTTTTATGGTACATATTGAAAAATCAACAAACTGAAATTAAATTACCTTTCACATAAAGGCTCCTTTTAGGTGCATAATAGCTCACTAGAAAAATCTCAACAAGATGAAAAAAAATATATGTTGACAAAATCCAATAGTTATTATTCAATGTAGGAGGCCAAATTTTGTTTAGGGCCTAAAAAAACACATAATAAGTTCATGACCCAAAACTACCAAAATCAGTACTATTTTCTAGATGGCCTAGAGTGACCACCTTGTTGGAAACCTACTCCTATGGGATTATGGTTCCACTCAATTTGTAAATATTTTAGAGTGAGGAGATGATTATTCTCCATATAAATATGATAGGTCTATTGGTAGATCAAACTCAATAGTTATTAAGAATGTATAAATACAGGATTTTTCTCATTAATAAATGAATCGGGAGTTATTTCCTATGTATCAAACACTGGCTTCCATAACTCCTATTGCTCTCATATATGTCCTCACATTCTTGCTTTTAATCAGCTTGCTCGTCCATTCATATTTATGAGAGATTCTTCTACTCTTGGAATTTCTCCTCAAAATGTTCCTCTATGTGCTATAAACCCTAGTTCTCTTGATACTTCCTTGAGTTCTGTCGAACTATCCACTGGAGCATTTTGATATGCACAAACCCTGATCTACATGGAGACTTCAACAACTATTGTTGAGTGAAGGACATTGCATTGTGTGTGTGACCACCTAGTGCATCTTTGAGATGGATCTATTGCTATTGTTATTGCATTAAGGTGGTGCGACCCACTATGCTATCGTGGATTTGATTATCATTGTTATATCTTGTTAGTGTGTTTCTCAAGAACTCTAGAGTGAAGAATCACACTGTGTTCCCAACTGGACAACGCCCTCTGCATTAAAATATAAAGGGATGCAACCATTCCATCGACTGGTGCATTGAAGTGATCATAAGACTATTGGTGCATGGAGTAAGTGAATATTTTCATGGATCTCTAATGAACTACGCCCATTTTTTTTAACTAGATATGCCCCTTGGCACAGCAGGTCGGACAAACTCTAAGAGATGCAACCATGATCAAGTAGACTACAAGTATTGAGTCTTAATATGTTATAGTTGCATTCATTTTGAGAGTTGTGATCGTGTGTATGGATTTGTGTTTCCATTTTGAAGCGGTACATTGAATTTTGAAGCCCTACAGTTGCTAGTGCAACCAAAACACAAATTCTTCTCCTCATTTGGGACCTACAAAAAATCAGAAGATATGACCTCTTTCCAATCCCATTTGTAAGTAATATAGAGTTGGAGATGCATTGAGCTAGAGTTGGATTTGTGTTGTATCTCTGGGTTAAGGTGGTGAGAGATGCAACCTATATCCAATGTGCATTGAAGGTTGAATACCTATCTCCAATTTTTTCATGCCATGAGAATTAGGTATAGACTATATATGGAAATTGGCAAAAATACTTAATTTTTTAATGGTGTTTTCAAATGTAAGGGTTTAGATAAGATATATAAGAGAGAATAGTGTAGTAAAAATATATATCATCCAAGTTTTATGCCTAAATATTTCCATCTCTAGGGTTTATGCATTGTTAGTTGCAGAAATAACATTTTTAATTGTATCAAACTCCTACTTTACAGAAAAAACCTAACTTCCAACTATTGCAATATAGCATATTGAAACATAGTTTGAATTCTCTCCATTTTCCATTGTATTTTATACTGTAAAAGGTGGCAGATACTTACATATGCACCTTCCTCTTCTCCAAAAATATATTTATTTGTAGGTAACTATCGCATAAGATGCATTCTTTTACATCTATAATAGAGACCCTTTTCCTTTCTCAAAAATAAAAGAACTCGTCCAAGGTCCCTTCCAAGGGAGAGAACAACTGAAGAGGACAAAGAAGAATAAATCTCAAAGGTAGGGGGGGAAGAAAAAACTCAATCAAAAGACCATATTTGAAGTGTAAGCATTGTGGGAAGAATGGACATGAGGCAGGTCAGTGTTGGGCCCCTTGGGACTCCATCAAAGAATTGGGTAGTTATTTACCATAAATGGTATCAGAGAGTTAACTCTTGCATACATGTGCATGCATGGATTTCTACCATTATGCATAGATGTTTCTCTTCTCTGCATCCTCCTGCAAGGTACCCGAGATGCCTACAATCTCTTATATTCCCTAAAGCCTCGTTTTGGCCTAGTCTTTGGATGCCTTCTATACTTGATTGTTTTATTATATCCTCCTCTCGTAAACCATAATATGTGTTACATTGAAGTGACTATATGGTATGCTATGCAATCATTAACATCTCTAGAATCATTGTGCATGGATATTCTATGTTATCGTGGTATGAAGAGTCTCTCATCCAACTCATGAAGATTATCTCTTCGTAGTTGAAATCCATGTATACTTGCGTTGAGTGCGTGCTACACTACTCATTTTCTAGAGCATTGAGCTAAGATGCCGTGCCCACTCTCTCCGCCATATAGTTTGCGTGCTCTTGATTCCTTGTGTGCCTCCTATCACATCTCTCTTCTTGTGAGCCAGAACATGAGCCTGTTGGTAGAGTGTGATCCTCGTTGGTGAAAAATGTTGTGTTTTTCACAACTACTGCATGTATTTTGAAACCTATGGTAAAGCTTTGGTTCCCTAATAAATACTTGGGAAGAGTTTTAATTGGTTGGAGATTGGTGCTGACATTGTTTTCTTTGGTTCTGTGTTGGAGACTAGTGTTGGTGTTGTTCTATTTGTTGTTGCGTTGGATACTGGTCATGGCATTAGAATGTGTCATTGTGGTTTCCCTCAAATATTCGAGTAGTGAATAATCTCTCTAGGTGTTTTGTGTGGGATCTATCACTAGTATTTCTCTCATGTTCACCATATTCTTGCCACTTCACCAAAGAAAGTAACCTCCAAAACAAGAGGGAGACCGACTGATCTCTAATAGAAGACTCATGTAGAGTAAGTAGGGTCATAGTATTTTGTATTCTTATTAGTTCAGTAGAAAATCCTCCTTGTAGTTATTTAGATTTTGTTCATAAAATATCAACAAAGGAAACATTAGTATTTTGGCAGTTTGGGGTGAGGTTTGTGCCCATGTTATTGTACCATTCACTGGCATCCATAGTAGTGTTAAGAACCTGTGTCAACCCTCCTCTTTATTTCATTATTATATTTTGTTGGACACATATGCTTTGTAAGTCATCCCATTAGTATGTTGTATTATCCCACATTAATGGGGAGTAATAGTTATTTAGATTGGAATTAGTATATAAGTGAGTGTTGAGGCCAATGAAGGTATCCAAGAGTTATTTGTATTGAGTTTGCTCAAAGGAGGTTGCCCCCTCAAAGTGGATTGCCATCAATCAAATATCTTATGTGCTTTGATATTTCTATTATATCATGCATTTTCATTGTTTATTGTAGTAGATTCCTCACATTTGGTATCAGAGCACTTTCCTTGGCACAAGTGGGAAAAAAAATTTCTCTCTTATTTTTGGCAAAAAAAAGAGGGCAAAATTGGGCAACGAGTTTCAGATCGATTTCTGAAAATTTTTGCACAAATTCAGAATAAAAAAGTTGCGGATATGAATTCCTCTTGAAAAAATACGGAATTTCAAAAAAAAACATCTCATTTGGAGTTCCTAAAGTGGCGATATCGCTGATTTAAAATCAGTTATTTTTCAGAATTTTGGTGACGGTCGCGGAAATTGCAGATGAAAATCATTTTACCGAGTGCCCAAATTTTTGTTCCAATCAAATGGATAGAGTCCATGGTGGTTGTTCTAGTTCCAAAAATAGTAATAGCGATTCTAAGCAATATTGATCAGGTTATGCTCGTTTTAAAATTTTCATCTCAGAACCCTAGCTCTTTTTATGGGTTTATTTGGGCGTTGGGTGGAATTTCTGCCAAATTTTTTCTAGCATTGTGATTATTGAAATATTTATTCTTCTTTGCATTGGTATTATTCATTCATATCAGGGAATAAAACCTATTCTCTTAAATATGGGAAGTGCTTGGGCATAGCCCTAAAACTCATTGTGAGGAGTACCACAGTAACCCCGAAGCAGTTGGCCAATGAGAGGACCTGCCAAGCAAAAAGGGAAATGAACCCTACCTGATTGACTAGTTCCACCTTTGAGGTAAACCAAGAGCTCTAGTTTGTGGCAAAGCAGTCATCAGTTTTACCTGAGCCGTGGAGTGAGGGGTACTACCCCAATACGCAAGTCGTTAGACAGCATTGGTGGCCGAGTGAGTCCCTTAAAACTTTAGGAAGTGGAACATACATGGGGTCCATATCCATTTCCAATTGATAAACCACATATTTCCAAAACCGTCACAGATCGTTTTATCCATTTCCTGTTGATAAAGCACATATTTCCATAACCGCCACAGATCATTTCCACCGAACAAAAAAAGTATAAATTTCTGATTTTTGGCCATATCTTCTTTGATTTAGCTCCATTTACCTTGAAAATTCATTGTAACCCCCGTAATCTCATTCTGCATATTTCCTTCCTTGAGGACCTTATCCCAAATTCCACTTCCCGAGGCCCAAAATTCTACAATTGTTTATTTTTAAGGTTTGTTGTAACTTTTCTAATTCTCACCCAATCGCCTTCAAATTTTGCCACTACGTTCGTTTCCCATTTATTCTTCCTTGTCCCTCTTTGACAAATCTTCCCATTCTTCCACCCCGCTTCTAAAATTCACATTTTTTGCTTCCCTGTCCCTCAGAAAGTGTCCAAAACCCAGTCAAACCCCAATTACCCACCCGAGTTCTTCCCAATTAAAAATTTTCATTTTCTAAAACCCTTTCCATTTTTGTTTCTCTGCCCATTTCCCCCCCCCAAAATATATA
>LPNX010779538.1:37174-95531 GCA_001517045.1 Pseudotsuga menziesii
CGGCCTCCATCTTCAACATTCACCCATGAGCAACTGATGACAGCCTAAGTCTTCTACAGACACTAGGTTCTCTTCCTCTAGCAACTTTCATGGCTCAAAGCTTTATTTTCCTCACTTCAATGGTGATGATCTGATGAAATATATTTATAGGGCAGAGCAATATTTCAGTCAGCATAAAAATTTTGATGTCAATAAAGCCCCACTTGCATCCTTTCATTAGCCTACATGAATCCCTTCAATGGTTCTGTTGGTACATCAAGGATCATGAAGAGCCACAATGGATAGATTTTTTTCAACTCCTTTTGCAACGATTTGGCCCTAGTGTTTTTGATGACTTCATAGGAGAACTTACTCAACTTCACCAGACTCGCACTGTGAGAGAGTATCAAACCAAATTTGAGAAATTAGTCAATCACACAAAAGGATTGTCTAGTGCATTCTACAGGAGTTGTTTTATCAGTGGTCTGAAGGATAAAATCCGATCTGAAGTTAAAACATTATGTCCCATCACAATGATGGAATCCCTAGGGTTGGAAAATTTGGCGGAGGACAAGATCATGGATCAACAATGCTCCAAATACACTTTTGTTCCATTCAGAAATATGGTTCCCCAAAGACCGTGTTACACCTAGGATTTGACCCCATGATAGTTTGACTGTACATGATGTATATATTGTATGAATCATGACAAGGAGCTCAAGGCGAAGGCCCTGCCATTGATGGATGTTTTGTGATAGGTGATCAAGGATGATGCCTATGGTCTTGGTGCTGGTTATGCACAATCACGTTTTGATATATCATGTAAATGTACAAATTAATAAAAATTCCACGACTAGTTATGGAACTGCAATGTAAAGAGATGGGGACATGATTTCACAAAGGAACGGGGTGGGAGACTTGGTCAAAACTATGATCCTATAGGGTTAATCCAGATGTCAATGGGGGAACCTAGAACCCTCAACTACCTTCATCCTCTGTCCTCAATCATTAATTCCTTCCATAAATCAGATGAGGTAGTTAATGCCTGGGGCAGTGCAGGGCATGGCAGGTTGCAACCTGGGGGATCATGCGATATTACTTCTGTAGGAAGCAAGCACGTGATGCATTCCCAGTCATTTAGGGGAGGATTTTGTTTGGGGTTTTTCTTACGCTCTGGTTCATTCATTCAGGAACTCATTCAAACCACTCCATCGTGGTTCATGCTCTTCTTTCATTTACGTTGTGTTGCAGCTGCAACAATTTCCCAAAATTCCAAAAAAAATTTAGGACCCTCCTTTGTTTGGATTAGTTCGATTTTCTTCTTTGAGTTGGTCTAATAATGATTTCTCAGAATGATTTTCTAATACTTGAATTGATTTACCACTTGTTGGATTCTCCCTCTAGCACTTGAAATAATCCATTGTCTGATCAAGATTTATCGCTGCCTTTGAATGTTAAGATCGGAAATTTGTTTGGTTGAAGCCCCGCCGTTGCGGATGGATAATCGGTTTTGGCTTCTTTACTTTTCTCCAATACACTGGTTCTCACATCGACTGCTTTTTGGTTTTGCATCAGAATTCTTATTACTTCTTATTCGTAGTTGCAGACGGCAAGCTGCTTCCTCTCCCGATCATTGCTTTAATGTTTCGATTCCCGCTTTGTTGTTTTCGCCGATCTCGTAAGTCATGGGCTTCCACCGTTGCGGCTGCGGAAAAATTTATTTTTCCAATTGACTAATCATTTTCAACTCTGACGTTAGAGAAGGTCACACGCTTTACTCTTTCGATGTTGCGGCTGTGAAAGGCATAACCCTTTCGATATTTAGTCATCCACTCTTCCGATTCAGGTCTTATTTGGCGGGACGTGATATCCTTTCGGTATCTGCCGTTGCGGCTGTGTTTCTTCTTTCGTTCCGATGTTAGAAATCCAACACACAGTTATTTGTCACCCGGTTATTTCCGTCGTTGCGGATGGATCTATGGTTTGGTCTTCCACCATTGCGGAAAGAAATACACTTTCGCCTTCCGATCCAAATGTCTCCGACGTCCTAGCTTTTGACTTTTCCCCACCACGCGTGTTGACTATATATAGATGGGGTTGGGATTGTTGGATTATCTTAATATTCTACACGTTTTTCGACTGTTGCCGTTCCAGCTGTCAAAATCGTTGCTGTCGCTCGCTCGTGTTTGCCCTGTCCCCCGTTTTTGGTACACGCAGTCCAGGTGTCTCAACCGTAAAGCTCGACAGGCCTCTCCACGTCGGTTACGCTGCAGTGCCAGGTAGGCTCGTACTTACCTTTCCCCGTTCCGTTTGAGCATTTGATGAGGTTTTCCACGGTTAGGTTTTGGTTGTGGTCGTTTTCTTCACCTCGTTAGATGCCCGCATATATAGTAGAGGGGGGGGGGGTCGTATTATGACTATTAGCGCGGGCGTTTTGACCCACGTAGTAGTATTTTTCCCACGGTCGTTTGTTTGCAACCTTGCGCGTAGTAAATGGGGGTTTGGTGCAGACGACCATTACGCCGTCTGCACCAAGCTGCCGTGTTTGATGATGATTTTACATGGGAAGGTTTTTGTGGTTTTCCTGTAGCATCTGGTGGTTTCCCCCTTTTGTTGTGATTTTCATATTACCCACATCCTCGAATAGCAAGTGTTTCGCCGCACTGTTCCGCGCACAGTCAATTTTAAACCCTAACCGGTGGAGGGGATATGTCACGGCTTTTAGCTTGTTAGCCATAAATCACATGGGTAGTGTTTTTGTTCAAAGCTCCACTAAAGGCTTGCATAGTTTTCCCCTGTCTGTCCCACGCAGCAAAATGATAATGGCACCCGCAGAGAGCAGAGGTTTTAGTCGTGTTAATGTAAATGTTTTTCCTGTGAACAGCACGAGTCTTCTTCATTTTTATATAGATTTCATTCCTGCTGGATTTTATTGTTAGAACTGTTCTGGTATTGAAGAGCGGGGGTAGTTTGCATATATGTGCTTTATTTGACTGATTTCCATCATGCTAGACATAGACAAAGTCACTGAACACTGCACTTTACGTTTCAATAGTTCTGTTAGTTAGGCCATTTCAGCTTATATACATGCATATGTTTGCTTCATTAATTAATTGCTGTCATGGTACCCATAAAAGGAGTAAAACGCTGTACATTGTTATGTAAATGTTCGCAAATTAACCGGGAATGGCTTAATATTTACAATGTTATATATGACAGGAAGAATTCAAACTCACAATGTCAAAAAGGCAAAAGAAGAAGGCCCCTGTGGTCGAGGAGGAACCAGAAGTGGAAGTTGTCACCAAAATAGAATACATATACAAAGACACTAAGTGTATATCTGGTGTGGAGCCTAAGTACCAATGGGGGGAGATTTACAGGCTGATCACGCGCAAAGAAGTTCCTGATATGGGCTTGGAAGAAGAATCCATATATACCAACATAGAGAGATCTTCGCTGATGAAGATCGCCACCAGACCAGAGCTGTTCCCATGCTCTGAAATAATCGATTGGATTCTGCCCCAGGCAGATGTCACCACAATGATCTTGGAAAATGTTGAAAAGCAGGGCTATGCTGCTTATAGCCCCGGATATGTAGCTCATTCAGCTATCAGCGTGCAGCTTCAGGAGGATCAGCTTCGATTGAGTGCAGCCAGGATTGAGGCTATAAAGAACCAGGCTGCTAAGTTTGAGATCAATATTCAGTTTTTAGAGCCTTGTGCGTTTGAGGGCATTGCCTCTGAAGCTTTGGCATGGAAGAAATTTCTAGATGCCCAAGTGGGACCC
This sequence comes from Pseudotsuga menziesii, assembly GCA_001517045.1. Lineage (NCBI taxonomy): Eukaryota > Viridiplantae > Streptophyta > Pinopsida > Pinales > Pinaceae > Pseudotsuga > Pseudotsuga menziesii. Next base: position 40,940 of record LPNX010779538.1, read on the forward strand.
TCCTCGTAAAGGATTGGTCACTTTTTGTAATGTGTAACATTTTGTAAAAACATTTGAGAAAAGTCAAGCGTTGGGAAACGAAGAGTTGGGAAGCCCAAAGGTTACTTTGGGCAGCCCAACCGTCTCACCCTTTTGTATAAATGTAGAAATCTTAGAAGGGAGTGAGGGGCTTTTTCCCAGTTAGACATGAAAAGCGATATTGTCAGAAGAACTATTTTTTCTGCAATAAAGAGTAATTGTTTGCCTGTTGGAGAAAGATGGGTGGCACTTTCAAATGTTATGCTGTGGATGGCGAAAAGATGAACTATTTTGTTTTTTCAGCTTTTGTCCATTAACCGTGAGATCTTTCTAACTCTTAGAACCTATGTTCTTGTTTAAATGATTTCTGGTTTATTTTGTGGAATTACCACCATGAGTAATGTATGTTGTTCATAAAACAATTGGCTATCTGATTGTTGAAATATCTTTAATCGTTCATGTGTTGTGGAAAGAAACATCAGCTACCTGAAATTTCTCTTTATAATGCATGCACAATACACATTACTCATAATTAAGTTACAGCTTGCTCCCCGGGGATAGATAGATAAATAGTTAGTTTTGTTTTATTACTGCGTATGTGATTGAGATGCTTGTGATTGCTAAGACGAGAGGTAAGAACCTGCGCATCACATTGTGAATGATCCCTGCATCCTTATCACCCTGCATGGTTAATTAGGCATACACATATCATACTTAAGTCAAAAATACAAAAATATACACGATGGACCAGGCCGCAACCGGTAAAACCTTTGTTTTTGTTACTTTGACCTACGGTAGCCGGACCACAAACCGGACGGATTCCCCATACCAAACAGTCACGGGCTAGTTGGGAACATTGACTGGGGAGAATCCCTTGTTGTTGTTGCTTGTGATTTTCCAGGCCTCAACACGTTGCTATCCAAGATCTCTAGTTTTGCTCATGCACGTTGTGCGTTTACCCTATTGCGGAACCATGGTTTTTTCTGTGTTTGTCGATCTGTTGTTCAGCATTCACCATTTGGGTCATTCCCTTCTCCCAGGACAGGGAATTAGTTGTTTTGTTGAGAGATTGAGCAGTGAAGATCACCAAATTTGGTGAAAGAGAGTGGTCTTCTTTGTTTTCCCCAGTGTTGGTGTTTTTCCACAGTATAAATCCTCTAGTTCACTGAGTCTACAGTGTGTTTCCTATGTCACAGTGAGGAACATGTTTATTGGTTTACAGTGTGGTTTATTGTGTGGTGTACCCTGGCTTTGGGTCTGATTTGTATGCAAGACTAAGGAGTGGAAGAGAAGAGAAATGGGCTTGTTAACCTAGTGTAAAGAGGAACCTTAGGGAAAGATAAGAGTGGCTGGTATATCCTTACTACATGCCCTGAAGAGAAAAATAAGGGAGGCATAGCCCAAGGGACTGTTGAGCAGAGAAAGGGATGCTACCTTGTGGTGGGATGCAGGTAATGTGGATGCCAGGCCAAATAGATCTTGTGGAGGTGTCCTTATCTCTTAAGTGAGCCACTAGCTTAGCCATTTTACCTTTCCATTTCCTTAGTAGCCTATAAACCCAAGGGATATTGGCTTGGACTTAAGGCGTGTTAACCCAATTTGATCTTGGTTTGGCTCAGTCTTGTTTTTCATTTGGCCTTGTTTGTAATCCTTGGTTGGACAGCCTGTTAACCCAACTATTGAGAGATGGCTTGGCCTTAGGGCCTATGAACCCATCTGTTGGCTTGGCTAGTCCTTAATGCAAGTGTTGGCTTGATAGGTCTGAAGCCTATTAACCCAACTAGGTGTTGGCTTGGATGGATAGTCTGGTAAGTCCAACTAGGTGTTGGCTTGACTGTGTGTGAGTCTATGTGTTCCCTAGTTCCTTGTGGAATCATTCCCAGCTCGGGGGTGGCAGTGGTGTTGAGATATTAAACAACACATTGGCCTATGGTTGGGTGGAACGTTGCAGCTACATAGATGGTTGCGGGAAAGCTTAATCATCAAGATAAGTATCTTTGTTATGTTTTTTTATGCCATGTATTGTTTATGAATTTCTATGGTGATGTTGAATGCTTGTTGATGATCAAGTAGAGGTTACTTGTGCATGAATGTCCTTATGTTTACTTGCTTATTCCTAGAATATTTATATATTTTACCTATGTCCATACCTTGTGGTTTATGATGTATTTTCCTATGTCCATGAAGGCTAAAATCCTGGTAAAGGGTCAAAAATGCAGCTAAGTAAAGGAAATATTTATTTTCCAACTTCCAGAATCTGCCCGCGGAAGGAGGAAGTCAAAACTCGGGAGGTGGGAAAATGCTCAAGGCATAAAGTTGGATTTCTGATTTCCAAAGTCGGAAAGTGGAAGTTGGGAAGTCGGAAGTCGGAAAGCAGAAGGATAGTTGGAACCTCTAAGGAAAGTTGGATTTTCGATTCCCAAATTCAGAAAGCGGAAGTCGGGAAGTCGGAAGTCGGAAAGCGGAAGGATAGATGGAACCTCTGAGGAAAGTTGGATTTCTGATTCTCAAATTCAGAAATCGGAAGGCGAAAATCCAGAAGCCGAAAATTGGAAAGATGATAGGAGAACACCTTGCATTGTTGTATTTCCAATTTTCGAGGTCGAAATTCGGAGGTTGGAAGTCGAAAAGGTTTGTTTATTTTGGAAATGGATATTCTGGACGCAGAATGGATAATTGAAGGTCGAAATGACTAGAATAGTGGTTCTAAGACTGAGAGGAAGGTTGGAGAATATGTTAACGTCCATACCTTATGCTTATCAGAAGAGCAAAGGAGGTTCTTTAAGCAAAATTTTTAATGTATCCGCATTATCGGGTATGGGGACGTGACAGTGTGGCATCAGAGTTGTTGGTTGCAGCATTGGGCCTGGATGGGCCATAGTTATAGTTAAAAGGAATAAGAATACCCTTTTGATACTAACGTTGCAGTACACTACAGTGTGGTATCAGAGTTGTGGGTTGCAGCATCGGGCCTTGATGGGACGAGTTGAATAGTTAACAGAGCCAATGGTTGCAGTATTGAGCCTAGATGGGCCATGTGAATAGTTTCCAAACTATTGGGCGTAGCATTGTAGCTAAATATGTTTTTTATTTTGAAAGATTATCATATATCTAACAAATGATGTGTTAACACATTTTTGCAAAGTCATAGTGCATGTTTAGAAAGGTGGGTTTTTAGCTCAAGCCATGAGAACCTATAGCGGGAATGATATACAACATCCCCATGGGTATGAGGAAAATGTTATGGGTGAGAATGTTAGATTCATAAATGATGAAACTGAATCTAATGGAAGGAGATATTGGGATACCCCGCTAGATTTCATGGCCACAATGAGAATCCTAAGGGTGGAAATGCAGATTTACAGAGAATACAATGAAACATTAGTTAAGGATTAAGAAGATTAGTACCAGCTGAATGCAGCCATGCTGAAGAGTTTGACAGACTTGCAAAGAAAGAAGGACTCTGGGCATGGGACAGTAAATCCCGAAGGAAGTAAGAGAAACACTAGAAGCAGGAAAAGGACTTCTAGTGGGTCATCTGACTCAGAAGAATCCAGTAGGGGTTTGAGCTCTTATTCCCACAAAAGCAAGGGAAAGAGGCACCCCATGAATAGCTCCCGAGATGACTTTAAGAAGGATAAACCTCCTACCTTTAATGGTGAGATCAAGAATGTTCAAGAAGCTGAGGATTGGCTTCTTGGAATGAGCAAATATTTCCAAGTCCATGACTATTCAGGAAATATGAAGGCAAGAATTTTTATTTTCAATCTGAATGGGAGAGAATCCATTTGGTGGGATCACCTCAGACAGGTAAAGAGGATAAGTGAAATAATACTTCCATGGAGGAATATGCCAATAAGTTCATAGAGTTTTTAAGGTATGTTAGGTACATCAAAGATGAGAACGTGAAGATCCATCATTTCCTGAGTGGATTACCTTTGTCCTACAAGGAACGAATTGAATTTGATGATCTTAGAACGCCGGAAGAAGCTGTCAAAAAAGCTAAGTACTGTTATGATCAAAACAAATGCAAGCTTGTTCATCATAAGGCTTAGAAGGAAAAGAAGAATGAGAATTTTGAACAGAGAAAGAAGGGATTCAAACCTTCCAACTTCATAAGCCAACAACAAAGGAAACCAGCATAGACTGTAAGTGATCCAGCCAGAGTGATGGGGGAAAAGCCTAGTGATCCACAATAGAACAGGGAACCTATCCAATGTTGGAGGTGTGGAGGACCCCACACGCATCGAAATTGTCCTCATGAGGAAGGGTATGCGAGGCCAACTTACAACATCCAGGAAGCCGAAACTATTATTCAGGTGGCAAGAACAGTCCCTAGGATTTATGCAGTGTTAGAGGACCGTCGGGCATATCACCAGTCTATTGTAGTTGAGGTTTAAGGTAATATTGTTAAGAAATGTGTCTCTATTTTGATTTACCATGGTTCTACTCATAGTTATATTACTCCTAGGATTGTTCAGGTTTGTGCTTTTAAGAAGTTAAAGCATAGTAAGCCATGGTTAGTTCAACTAGCCACTGGAACCAAGAGAAAGGTTAGTGAGATTGTAGAAAAATGTCCATTAGAAATGAATGGGTTAATCACTTATGAATATATGAATGTTATGCCACTTGGCTCCTATGACATTCTTATTGGAGTGGATTGATTATAATCTCACGGGGTAAATCTTGACAATTACAATAAGAATTTTGAATGCATGGATGAGGAAGGACACCCAAGAGTGGTAAGAGGCATTCCAAAAGTGGTATCTATTAGGCATATTTCATCCATGCAGTTGAATAAGTTCTATAAGAAAGGTTGTTAGTTATATGCAACCCATGTTATGGAGGCAGCAGAGAACGAAACTTCTAGGTTGGAGGATTTTCATGTGTTACAGGAATTCATGGATGTTTTCCATGATGATGTTCCAAGGCTTCCTCCAAAGAGGGATATTGATTTTACCATTGACCTTGTGCCAGGAGAAGCACTAGTTTCTAAGGCACCCTATAGGATGAGCACACCTAAGTTGTTAGAACTGAAGATGTGGCTTCAGGAATTATTGCAGAAAAATTATATCAAGCCGAGTGTGTCTCCTTGGGGTGCACCTATTCTATTTGTAAAGAAGAAATATTTGACACTCAGATTGTGTATTGATTACAAAGAGCTAAACAAAGTCATGGTGAAGAACAAGTATCCTTTACCTTGAATTGATGATCTTTTTTATCAAATGAGGGGGGAAAGGGTATTTTCCAAGATTTACTTAAGGTCTCGTCACCATCAGGTAAGAATCAAGGATGAAGACATTCATAAGACAACCTTTAGAACAAGGTATGGATACTATGAGTTTGTAGTGGTGCCATTTGGTCTCACAAATGTACCAGCTACCTTTATGTGCCTTATGAATAGTGTTTTCAGCAGGTATTTGGACAAGTTTGTTCTTGTCTTCCTGGATGACATTCTTATCTATTCTAAGAATGAGGAAGAGCATGAGGAACACCTAAGAATTATTTTAAAACTGTTGAGAGAGCATAAGTTGTATGCCAAGTTGAGTAAGTGTGACTTCTATAAATATATAATTCATTACTTGGGCCACATCATATCAGATGAAGACATACCCTGGAAATATTGAGGCCATCATGAATTGGCCTACTCCAAGGAATGTGATAGATGTAAGGTATTTTATGGGACTTGTAGGATTTATAGGAGATTCATTGAAGGTTTCTCCAAGGTTACACATCCTATCACTTCCTTGCAAAGGAAGGGGATGAGATTTGAATGGACACCTAATTGTAAGGGAAGCTTCTAGCAATTGAAGAATCTTCTCATAGGTGCACCCATTCTAAAAATTACAGACCCAGAAAGGGACTTTTTGGTGTGCACTAATGCATGCGGTCAAGGACTTGGAGCAGTTCTTATGCAAGACAGTCATGTGATATGTTATGAGTCTATAAATTTAAAAGATCATGAGAATAATTATGCCACTCATGAATTAGAGCTTGCGTCCATAGCACATGCTCTCAAGATGTGGAGGAATTAATTAATGGGAAGAAAATTTGAGTTAAGGACAGACCATTGTGGTCTAAAGTATTGGTTTGATCAGCCAACACTAAATGCCAGACAAGCTAGGTGGCTAGAGTTTTTATGTGAGTTTGATTTTGAAATCAAACACATAAAAGGGAAGGAGAATAAAGTGGTTGATGCACTCAACTGGAAATTGCATGAAATGCATGTGGCATCTCTTAGTATTTTCCAATCAGATCTAAGACAGCTGATTGTGAATCATACTCACGGGGACTTCACTTAGTGAACCTCTCCCATAGCACGTACGATCGTGGGATATTAAAGAATACCCTTAATTTTGAGAGATATTGACCCAAACTCTTTTTGTTGAAAACCCCTCCCAATACTTAAAACCTCCTCCCCACCTCTTTTTATACCTCAATCCTTATAAACCACCCTACCCACCCCCACCTTAAACTCCTCATCCCCCCAATACTTACAAAATATTGGTTTGATTTTTGATAATTTTAAAACCCACAATATGAACTAACATGATAGGATATTGGTCAACAAGTGAATCCCTCATGATCATACTGTTGAGGATGAGTTGAATGTGCAGGTCAAGGATAAATTGCAGCAGCAGAATCTTGAGAAAATATATGAGGGATATAAATTGGAAGAAGATGGGATTCTTACCTACAAGAATGGAATTTATATTCCACATGTAGCAGATTTCAGGAGAGTTGTTGTGGATGAGATCCATCAACCTCCATATTCTGGTCACCCAGGATATCAGAAGACAATTGCTACATCCAAAAAATAGTATTTCTGGCCAGGAATGAAAAATGATATTGTTGAATACATTTCAAGGTGCATGAAATGTCAGCATGTGAAGGTTAAGCATCAACACCCAGTAGGTTTGTTGCAGCCTTTGCCAATTCTAGAATGGAAATGGGAAGTCATTTCCATGGACTTCATTACAGGTTTGCCAATGAATTGGAGACAACATGATTCTATCATGGTTGTGTTGGACAAGTTGACAAAGGAAATACATTTTATATCAGCCAAGTCTACTCATAAGACTGATGACATTGCAAAAATATTCATGAAGGAGATTTTCAAGTTGCATGGATTGCCTAAGGAAATAGTTTCTGGCAAGGAGGCCAAGTTCACCTCCAATTTTTGGAAGGGGTTGTTTGCAAATTTGGGTACAAAGCTCAATTTCAGCACTTCCTACCATTCTTAGACTGATGATCAGACAGAAAGGGTGAATCAAGTGATGTAAGACATGCTTCACATGTATGTGACGGACAAGCCAACCAAGTGGGAAGACTACTTACACTTGGTATAATTTGCATACAACAATGGATAGAAAGCATCCTTGGGGATCAGTACATATGAACCTTTGTATGGCAGAAGGTGTAGGACCCTATGACTTGGGATAATCCTGTGAACAGGATTGTGCTTGGGCTAGATTTGCTCAAGGAGATGGAACAAGAGGTTGCAAAGATTAGGAAAAATATGAAGGCAACCTGGGACAGACAAAAGAGTTATGCTGATAAGCATAGAGTGCACAGCGAATTCTATGTTGGGGATCATGTTTACCTGAGAGTGAGGGAAAATAAGAGTTCTTTGAAGCATGGAATTTCTGCCAAGTTTTCCCCTGGATATTGTGGACCTTTTTAAGTGCTTGAAAGAATAGGGCCAGTTTCATTTAGACTTGCATTTCCTGCTAGCGCTAGATATCATGATGTTTTTCATGTTTTTTTGCTTAAAAAACATGTACATGACCCTAACCATGTGATTAATTGGGATGTGATTTAGGTGGAACTCGAGGGAGAGTTCCAGATCGATCCAATGTGCATCCTCGACAGGAAGCTCACCATGCTCTGGAACAGAGCCATAGGATAGGTAAAGGTGCAATGGGAGCACTATGGTCCTGAAGAGGCTACCTGGGAGCTTGAGGATTCCATTCAATTAACACATTCATTTTTGTTCAATTCTGCAGGAGCACAGAAGATAATGCCAGTGTAGCATTTTGTTCAATTTTGTAAGCACTGAGGATAGTGCAAATTGAAGGGGAAAGGGAATGTAACACCCTGGTTTTGACCCCATGATAATTTTATTGTACATGATGTATATATTGTATGAATCATGGAAAGGAGCTCAAGGAAAAGGATCTGACATTTATGGATGTTTTGTGATAGGTGATCAAGGATGATGCCTATGGTCTTAGTGTTGGTTATGCACAAGCACGTTTTGATATATCATGTAAATGTACAAATTAATAAAAATGCCACAACTAGCTATGGAACTACAACGTAAAGAGATGGGGGCATGATTTCACAAAGGAATAGGGTTGGGGAGTTGTTCAAACCTCTGAGCCTATAGGGTTAATCCAGATGTCAATGGGGGAACCTAGAACCCTCAGCTATCTTCATCCTCTACCCTCAATCATTAATTCCTTCCAAAAATTAGATGAGGCAATTAATTCCTAGGACAGTGTAGGGCATGGCAGACTGCACTCTGCATAGGCCTGCAGCCTGGGGGATCACATGCTTTTTATTTAGCTAGAAGCAAACACATGATGCGTGCCCAATCGGTTGGGGGGGAATTTTTTCTGGGGGTTTTGTCACGCTCTGGTTCTTTCATTCGAACCACTCCATCGTGATTCATGCTCGTCTTTCATTGACGTCACTATCCCAACTCTCTAGTTTTGCTCATACGCGTTGTACATTTACCTTGTTGTAGAACCATGGTTTCTACCTGTGTTTGTCGATCCGTTATTCAGCGTTCACCATCTGGGTAATTCCCTTCTCCCATAATAGGGAATTAATTGTTTTGATGAGCGATTGAGCGGTGGAGATCATCCGATTTGATGAAAGAGAGTGGTCTTATGTGTTTTCCCCGGTGTTGGTGTTTTTTCATAGTAGAAATCCTATATTTCATTGATTATACAGTGTGTTTCTTGTGTTACAATGAGGAGCATGTTTGTTGGTTTACAGTGTGGTGTACTTGCTTTGGGTATGATTTGTATGCAATACTAAGGAGTGGAAGAGAAGAGGAATGGGTTTGTTAACCTAGTGCAGAGAGGAACAACCTCAGGAAAAGATAAGGGTGGTTGGTAGATCCTTACTACATGCCCTAAAGAGCACTAGAAGGGAGGCATAGCCTAAGGGACTGTTGAGCAGAGAAAGGGATGCTACCTTGTGGTGGGATGCAGGTAATGTGGATTCCAAGCCAAATATATCTTGTGGAGGTGTTCTTAGCTCTTGAGTGAGCCACTAGCTTAGCCATTTACCTTTCCACTTCCTTAACAGTTTATAAACCCAAGGGATATTGGCTTGTCCTTGGGGCCTATTAACCCAATTGGATCTTGATTTGGCTGAGTCTTGTTTTGCATTTGGCCTTGTGTGTTATCCTTGGTTGGACATCCTGTTAACACAACTGTTGAGAGATGGATTGGCCTTAGGGCATGTGAACCCATCTGTTGGCTTGGCTGGTCCTTAATGCAAGTTTTGGCTTGATAAGTCTGCAACCTATTAACCCAACTAGGCGTTGGCTTGGTTGGACAGGTTGGTAAGTCCAAATAGGTGTTGGCTTGATCGTGTGTTAAAAATATGGTTATGTGTGATTCTGCATGTTCCCTAGTTCCTTGTGGAATCATGCCCAGCTCGAGGGTGGCAGTGGTGTTGAGAGATTAAAGAACACAATGTCCTATGGTTGGGTCGAATGTTGTAGCTACATAGCTGGTTGCGGGACAGCTTAATCATCAATATAAGTATATTTGTTATGCTTTTTTATGCCATGTTTTTTCTATGAATTGCTATGGTCATGTTGAATTCTTATTAATGATTAAGTAGAGGTTACTTGTGCATGAATGTCCTTATGTTTGCTTGCTTATTCCTTTGATGTTTATATATTTTACCTATGTACATACCTTATGCTTTATGATGCATTTTCCTAATTCCATGGAAGCTAAAAGCCTAGTAAAGGGTCAAAAATGAAGCTAAGTAAAGGAAATGTGTGTTTTTCGACTTCCAAAATCCACCTGCGGAAGGTGGAAGTCAGAAGTCGGGAGGTGGGAAAATGCTCAAGGAAGAAAGCTGGATTTCTGATTCTCGAAGTTGGAAAGCGGAAGTCGGAAAGTCAGAAGTTGGAAAGCAGAAGGATAGTTTTAGAATAATCAACCCATATTTACCCATATTTGACATTAATTAAATCATTTTTGTCTTATTCCTAGAATCCTAGATTCCCTCTCTATGCTAGTTGACTTCTACATGTTCCTAGAAGTCAATACTTGCTAAATTGGGTCATGGAGTGCTTTGGAATCATCTTGGAAACATATTTATCATGTATGATTTATTCCTGGTTCCTTAAAGTGCATATCTACTTTTTCTGAAATCTTCCTTGCTTTACATCTGTTTTAAGGCATAAAGGAAAATCTAGTCTAGGGGAACTTGCCTTGTTTTTTGACCACATAATCCTCCTTCCTTTTCTCCATACAAAAGCATAAATGAGTTTTATTTCCACCACATATTAGCTTTCCCACTTGCTTTATCTAATTTGTGAGGATCTTCATGGATTTGGAAAGTCCTTTTTTCACCTATGGGGGATTTGACTTGTTTTAGTAAGCCTACTTTTTGACCAATTCAAATAGAAACCTAGTGCTTTCGAATCTCTCATGTAATTAATTCATATGGTTGGATAATACACACTTATTCAATACAAGATTAAGTTATGCTCCAATTTCAGTCTCCTTTTGTGTGAATTTTGCATGTTTGATTAGCAATTTTGTGAGTGTAATTGATCTATCTCTTGGGTTCAATTTCCACATGGTATCAGAGCCTTTGTGGATCAATTTATCTCCTTCCAAATTGTTATTGTAGTTTCAACATCACTGACTGGGAGGGAATTCTGCTGACTGAAGGTCATAGGAACTGAGATATGGACCAATCTTAAAGGATCATCTTGACTCCATTCAATTTCTTCGAATGGAAAGCTGAGATGGAGGTATTTTTGAGAGCGAAAGGTCTCTACAGGGTTATCATGGCTACTGAGGTAGAGCCAAATGCAGCTACAGAGAAAATCAAATGGCACAACAGGAGGGATGAGGCCTATGGTCTTTTTTGTCTGAGTATTTCAAGAGACCTTCTCTTCCATCTTGATTCACTGGCATCTCCTAATGAGGTGTGGGAGAAGCTTAAAGAGATTTTTGGAAATACGGATGAGATGAGAGGACATCAAATCGAGAATTAATTGATCACCTTGAATACCACTCGCTTTGAATCATTGCAACTCTATTTTACCAATTTTAAGGCCCTTGTTTTGCACTTAAAACAATGTGGGATTGAAAAGAAGGAGGAGCAACTAGTTTTGACCATTCTCTCAAAACTTGGTCCTAAATATTCAGTGTTTGTTTTGACCTTCTATGCCACTAAATTGACAAATCAAACCTAGAATATGCCAAAGCTTATTGAGTTCATGGAATCCCTCACTCAAGAGCAAGATAAATTGGTGATGATGGGCACAATCAAACCTTCCAAAGACCAATCTTTGGTTGTTGGAGATTCAAAGGTCAACTCAAAAAGCAATAAAAAATCTAAAAATCCACCTAATCAAAAGAGAGACAAGGCAAAGTCTCAAGAGGAGTCCTAAAGGCTCAAATAAGAACCCTAGAAGAAGAAGAACAAATGAGAAATGAGTAGGTGCGCATACTGCAGTAAGGGATATCATCCTAAGAGCTCTTGTATGAAAAAGAAGATAGACATGTTGACCCAAATCCTAGAGAAGAACAACATCTCCCTTCCTGATTACTCAAAGAAGAGGGAAGGAGGATCACATTCAGAAGACAAGGAGAGAGTACATGCCTTGGTTGCTGGAACCTCAAGCTCACCTAGTTTCATCATTGATTCTGGAGCTTCCAGACATATGGTTTCGACAAAAGAGATCTTCTCTTCTCTTTACATGTCGAAAGGTCCACCAATAGTTTTGGGAGATAAATCTCTGACTGACAGTATGGGTAAGGGTAGGATTCATCTTTACCATGGTAATTTCAATAATGTGTTGTATGTCCCAGGTCTTGCCTCTAATCTCTTGTCAGTGTATCAGATGAATCACACTGGGTCTCCAAATAAAGTCATCTTCTCCCCCAATGAAGTTGAAATCACTGAGATTTTGAATGGTAAAGTCAAAGAAAAAGGTGTTATTGATCACACTTCGAAGGTATACAAGTTTTCCCATTTTCTACCCTACTCAAACCCCTTTGCTCTTCTTACTCATGCTAATGAAGAAAGCAAGCTTTAGCATGAAATATTTGGCCATATTCACTACAAGTATCTTTCTGATTTGAGTGAAAAATACATGGTCATAGGGTTACCAAAGATCAAGTTTTCTAAGGGAGTTTGTCAAGGTTGTATCATAGGAAAACACCCAGAGCACAAGTATGAGAGAGCTAGTCATGAGAGAACCTCTGCACCTCTTGAGTTGATCCACAGTGACATTTTTGGTCCATTCCCTCATATGTCCATGAGTCAATCCAAATGTGCACTCACCTTTATAGTTGACTTTTCCATGTATTGTTGGGTTCACTTCCTAAAGCATAAGTCTAAAGTTTTTGACCTCTTCAAAGTCTTTAGAGCCTTGGTTGAAAACCAGTCTGGGAGGAAAATCAAGATCCTTAGATCTAACAATGGTGGTGAGTATGTCAAGTCTGATTTCATCCAGTATTGCAAAGATGCAAGTATCCAGATGCAACATTCTATTCCTTACACACCACAACAAAATGGTGTTGCTGAGAGAAAGAACATATCACTGAAGGAGATGGCAACTCGTATGATGGAGGCTAAAACTTTGCCACCAAAGTTTTGGGCCGAAGCTATAAACTGTGCATCCTATATCCAGAATAGGGTGCCACATAATCATCTTGATGGTATGACTCCTTTCAAATCTTGGAGTGGGAACAAGCCAGATGTGACCCATTTCAGGATTTTTGGCTCAAAGGCTTGGGCTAGAATTCCAACTGAGAAGAGTAAGTATTTGAAACCCCAAAGAAAAGAGTGCCTATTTTTTGGGTATTATAAATATTTAAAAGGGTACAATCTGATCAACTTGAGCACTAACAAATATTTCATTGAAAGAAGTGTTTAGTTTGAAGAAGATCCTTTAACAACAGTTGAAGTTGGAGAGTCCTCTTCACCACCACAGCCATTGATTGTAAGTGAAGAGACTAATGAGTTTACTGGTTCTGATATGTCTGATAATGATGAATTAATTTCAGATCCTAACATCCCTACAAGACCAAAGTGGGCAGCAAGGACCATTCATGCAGCTGGGGAACTAGCTGGAAATCCTAATGACACTAGGAGAACTATATCTCAATTTGAGAGTGCCCTTTGTGTGAAAGATCCACTCTTTGTTGAGAAGTGTTATTTGATGATAGATTCTGATAAAAAGACATATAAAGATGCAGCACATTATCCAAGATGTAAAACAACCATGAAAGAAGAATTCATCTTGCTACAGAAGAACAACACATGGGAACTGGTTGATCTTCCCCCAAGGAGAAAGCTAGTGAAGTGCAAGTGGGTCTTCAAAACTAAGTTTACTGCTTATGGTTCACCTTTGAAATATAAGGCAATATTGGTAGCCAAGGGCTACTCTCAGGTACATGGTATTTACTACAATGAGACCTTTGCACCAGTGGAAAAGATGGATTCCATAAGGCTTTCCCTAGCCATTGCATCTTCGAAGCAGTGGGAGGTACATCACATGGATGTAAAGTGTGCCTTATGAATGGAGATCTGAATGAAGATATTTATATGCAGCAACCAGAAGGTTTTGTATCTAATCCATATTTAGTGTGCAAGTTGAAGAAATCATTGTATGGGCTCAAGCAAGCCCCCAGGTCTTTGTGTGCCAAGATTGATGGCTTTCTGTTGTCACTGAGTTTGTTCGATGCAAGTCTAATACTAATGTCTATTTGAAGCTGATTCATGGTTCTTTATGATAATTTTCTCTATGTGTATGACCTTCTAATTACATTAAGTTCAAAGAAATAGATTGCCTCCTTCAAGGATGCAATGAACCATGCCTTTTCTATGACAGATTTGGGATTGTTGAGCCAATTCTTAGGTCTCGAAATTGCTCAATCCCAACATGGAATCAAGGTTCATCAGTCAAAGTATGCTTCAGATTTTCTCACCAAGTTCATCATGAAAGATTGCAAGCCAAGCAAGACTCCATTCCTTTCATGAGTTAAGCTTGAAGAAGCAGGTTCTTCTCCTATGGTAAATAATACACTGTATAGGCAATTGATTGGGTGTTTGCTTTATCTTACACATACTCAACCTGAATTATCTTATGCAGTTAGTGTGGCTTCAAGATACATGGATCAGCCTCATGAGATCCATTGGAGAGCAGCCAAGAGGATCCTAAACATTGTTCATGGAACAAGGACTCATGGGATTTTCTACAGAGCAAAATCTGACTTAGAGCTAGTTGGATTTACTGACAGTGATTGGGCAGGTGAAAACACATATTGAAAGTCTACCTTATGATATGTGTTCATGATTGCAGAAGGACTAATCAGCTATTCAAGTAAGAAGGAGAGTGCCATAGCACTCTTATCTATAGAGGTAGAGTATAGAGGAGTTGTAAATGCATCTACTCAATGTTTATGGTTGCAGGGGATACTTGGAGAATGTGGTTTCGAATTGGAGTTTTCAACAGTCATCTATTGTGAAAATAAAAGCACCATAAGAATATTCACTGATCCAGTTCATCGGATAAAGAACCAAGCACATTGAAATCCATATGCACTATATCAGGGAGCTTGTGCATGATGGTACCATTGCTCTACTCTACTGCACATCTTCAGAACAAGTAGCAGACATCTTCACCAAATTATTCTGTTAGAAGAGCTTCAGTAATCTTAAATCACTGCTGGGGATTGCTGATCATGTGGTGAAGAATGATTGATGACAGTATTTCCAAAATTTTGTTGTCATGTCCATGTTTAAGGGAGGATTCTCCCACTGGGTTTTTTCCTCTTTCCTTGGTTGTATGGACATGCAGTATGTAAAAGGGTGACTAAGACTTGTTTCTAGGCCCTAAAACTTCCTGATATTTACTAATAAATTCAGGCTTAAGGGGGGGTGTTAGAATAATCAACCCATAGTTACCCATATTTGAAATTAATTAAATCATTTTTGTCTTATTCCTAGAATCCTAGATTCCCTCTGTAAGCTAGTTGACTTCTACATGTTGCTAGAAGTCAATACTTGCTAAAATGGGTCATGGAGCACTTTGGAATCATCCTGGAAACATATTTAGCACGTCTTCTTTACTCCTAGTTCCTTAAAAAGCATATCTACTTTTTTCTGAAAGCTTCATTTCTTTTTATTTGTTTTAAGGCATAAAGGAAAACTAGTCTAGGGGAACTTGCCTTGTTTTTTGACCACATCATCCTACTTCATTTTCTCCATACAAAAGCATGAATGAGTTGTCTTTCCACCACATCTTAGCTTTCCCACTTGCTTTAGTAAATTCATGAGGATCTTCATGGATTTGGAAAGTCCTTTTTGCACCTATGAGGGATTTGACTTGTTTTAGTAAGCTTACTTTTTGACCAATTCGAATAGAAACCTAGTGCTTTTGAATCTCTCATGTAATTATATATTTGAGTAGCCTATTACTTCATATGCTTGGATTAATGTACACTTATTCAATACAAGATTAAGTTATGCTCCAATTTCAGCCTCCTTTTGTGTGAATTTGATTAGCAATTTTGTGAGTGTAATTGATCTATCTCTTGGGTTCAATTTCCACAGATAGCTAGAACCTATAAGGAAAGTTGGATTTCCGATTCTTGAAGTCGAAAAGCAGAATTCGGGAAGTCGAAAGTCAGAAAGTGGAAGGATATCTAGAACGTCTAAGGAAAGTTGGATTTCCGATTCCCAAAGTCAGAAATTGGAAGGTGAAAAGTCGGAAGCCAAAAATTGGAAAGGTGACAGGCGAACACCTTGCATTGCTGGATTTCCCATTTTCGAGGTTGGAAGTCAGAGATCGGAAGTCAAAAGATCAGTTTAGTTTGGAAATAGCCATTCTGGATGCAGAATGGATAATTGAAGGTTGGAACGACTGGAATAGCGGTTCTAAGCTAGAGATGAAGGTTGGAGAATAGGTTAACGTCCATACCTGGTGCTTATCCGAAGAAAAAAGGAGGTTATTTAAGCAAAAAAATTAATGTATCTGCATTATGGGGTATGGGGATGTGATAGACCTCCAATGTTGCCAGCTCCTAAAAGCTCTCCTATCAAGCATTTGTATGAATTCTAGGTGCGGGAACATAGGGAAAAATGGATTTGTTATAATAGTGATGAGAAATACACAATGGGACATCAATGTGCTGAGTGAAATATCTATCTCTTCGATGTGGCTTATTTTCCTGCACCTGTAAATTGTGAAGTTGCTCAATATCTATTGGATGATAAGGTCAACATTTAGCAGCTACCTGTTGGTCCTCCTACTCATGATGGCCACCCAGAGATATCTCTCCATGCATTAGCCGGATTCACCACCCCACAAACAATGCGGGTCAAGGGTTTCTTCAAGAATATTTCTATTACAATACTCATTGATTTTGGGAGATCCCATAACTTCATTGACCCTTAGATCACCAAATAGACTGATTTTTTTGTCCATCCTTGCTCCAGATTTGAAAGTCATGATTGTTGATGGGGCATCTTACCTTGAAAATGAAAGTGTCGCAATGTGCATATCTCTATTGGAGATTATAACTTGCGCTCTAACATGTTTTCCATTCCCTTAGGAGAATGTGATGTGATTTTGGGAACTTAGTGGTTACACACACTTGACCCATCTTATGGGATTTTGTTGAACTATGGTCGCAGTTTCCAGTCAATGGGAAAAAAACACACATTGAAGGGATTACAACCAAGGTCTCTCAGTATCATTATTTCACATCGCATGGATAATCTCCTTAAGAATAATTCACATGGTGTCATTGCTCGACTTCATTTCATTCAAATGCAACCTTCTTCAATATCAACTACTCCCTTGGATATTTCATTCAGATGCAACCTTCAGATGCCCGAGTTTTCCAAGCCCTTCACTATTGAGAGTGATGCTTGCGACAATGGACTTGGTGTTATCCTCATTCAATATGAGCATCTCATTGTGTTCACCAACAAATCCCTTTCCGGTTATAATTTAGGTGCCTCTACCTATGAGAAGGAAATGATGGCTATTTTGCATGTAGTATAGAAGTGGCGGCCATACCTCTTAGGGAATCATTTATGCATCAAGACTGATCACCAGAGTATGAATTGTTTCCTGGAACAACTTGTCTCATCCCCAACACAACAGAAATGGGTTAGAAAACTCATGGGTTATGACTATGAGATCACTTACAAGAAGGGTAAGGAAAATCTTGTGGTGAATTCTCTTTCCCTCACATTTGATGACCATGTTTCTCTTTCAGCCATTTCTATGCCTATTACAAATTGGCAACACTCTATTCAGCAAGGCTATGTTAATGAATCTTCACTATCTGAAATCATCCAACGGTTGGCCATTAACCATTCTATTGTACTGCATTACTCTTTGGATGGTTATTCTTTGAGAGACAAGGGTCATCTGATGCTTCCCCAGAGCACAGATCTTAAACATGCAGTATTCTATGAACTCCATGCTTCTCCATCAGCAGGGAACTCCGGGTTCATCAAAACATATGAGCATGCATGAAGTAACTTTTTTGGAAGGGAATGAAATGATAAATTCAACATATGGTTTCTGAATGTGCTACCTACCAGTGCCACAAGGGTGAAACTACACTCCTTCCTGAATTGCTTGAACCTTTTCCCATCCCTACAAGGATTTGGACATATATTTCGATGGATTTCATTGAAGGGATCCCTAAATTTGGAGGGAAGACCGTAATATTGGTTGTGGTTGATTGAATCTCCAAATATATTCATTTTTGTGCTCTCAACCATCCATATACTACCTCCTCATTCACACAAATTTTCATGGACCAAATATTTCGTCTTCATGGAATCATTTTTTCCATTGTCTCAGACTGTGACGCAACTTTCACAATTCATTTTTGGACCGAATTATTTCGCCTCATTGGCACCAAACTGAATATGATTTTAGTTTATCACCCACAAATAGATGGTCAGAGTAAAGTCATCAACAAATGTTTGGAAACTTAACTTTGTTGCTTCACCTCTGAACAACAACATAAGTGGGAAAAGTGGCTCCCTCTCGTTGAATAGTGGTACAATAATTCCTACCATAATGCATCTAAAATGACTCCATATGAAGTATTTTATAGTTAGGAACCTCTAGTACTCCTTCTATACACCCCCAACAGTTCATCAGTACAGGAAGTTGGCATGGTTCTTCAAAACCGATATCATATTCTTCACATTTCGCAGGACAATATTCACATGGCAAGAAACCGCATGAAACAACAGGTTGATCAACATCGTTCTGAGCGTAGTTTTCAAGTCGGTGATATGGTTTTTCTTCATTTGTATCCTTACAAGCAATCCTCCTTGAAACTCAAAGGGCATTAGAATCTCTCTCCAAATTTCTATTGGCCATATAAGGTTCTTTAGAATATTGGGTTCGTTGCTTATAAATTGGAACTTCCTCCTTCTTCTCGCATTCACCGAGTATTTCATGTCTCTTGTCTTAAGAAAGCGATTGGCACCAACATCAGAGCACAAATTGTTTTGACAGAAGTGGATAATGAAGGATCTGTCATTTTGGAGACGAAGGCCATCCTCAATAAGCACACTTGTTAGCTTCGCTCGCGATCCATTAGAGGGGTCTTAATTCAGTGGTGTGACATGCAACCAGAGGATGCTACATGGGAACCACTCCTTTAGATTCAGCAATAGCTTCCACATCTAAAGCTTTGAGGACAAATATTTTCTAAGAGGGAGGGGATGTTAAGAACCTGTGGAAACCCTCCTCTTTATTTCATTAGTATATTTTGTTGGACACATATGCTTTGTTAGTTGTCCCATTAGTATGTTGTATTATCCCACATTCATGGGGAGTAATATTTGTTTATATTAGACTTAGTATATAAGTGAGCATTGAGGCCAATGAAGGTATCCAAGAGTTATTTGTATTGATATTTCTCAAAGAAGGTTTCCCCCTCTAAGTGGCATGCAATCAATAAAATCTCTTATGTGCTTTGTTATTTCTATTATATCGTGCATTTTCATTGTTTATTACAGGAGGTTCCTCACAAGTAGGTACACTACTCACTAGCAAAGACAACTATCCTGAGTGGTTGAGGATTATCAAAGCCACATTCATATACAATGATCTATGGCATGGCATATGTGAAGGAACCACCATTAAAAAAGAAGCACGACAAACCTTGAAAATTTACCCAAAGCCACCAACATCAAATAAATGCATAACCAATAGAAAGAAGAAAATACTAAGGGCCAAGAGGTCGGTAAAGTTCCTAATTCTACTCATTGTATTGTTGCACATTGAAATCTTGGAATAAATGAAATCACATCGTTTTCATCTTATACATATTTTTTGTTGCATGATACTGGTGCAACATCCATCCCACATGACCTTTAGAAAAGGTTGTTTTAAAGAACTTAATGACATTGCAAATGGCATAGTTTATTTTACAAACAAATCTAGCCCTAAACAAAAGGGAATTGGTTCCATCAGGCTTAAGTTGCCAAAACCATGAAATAACAACCCTGAATCGAAAAGTGGTGCTACTGGTAGCACTGTTTTTTTCCAAGGATAAAATTACAACATTTTGGTAACCCCGAGCAGTGCAGCAAGGTGTCATTGTGATAAAAAAAACATAAAATAGAGCCCCAAATTGAAAATGGTAGAACTTGTTTTTCTCTCTCGAGATAAAATTACAACTTGTTTAACATTGTCACATTAACAACCAACAACTTTTCAATGCAAATGCTAAAATTAACCCATGACTAGGAAATATTTGCTACCAATGACACCCATTTCATTTGTCAAGCTACATTTTCAGGTATTTTAAACCATGACATGAAAATATTTATAAATATGTATAAAAAATAATACATAAAAGTAAAATATCCCAAAATTTTAACAATTTAAAAAAATATACTTACTTTAAATCAATTTTTTTTTAAATATGTAAAATGGCGATGCACTGGTAGGGGGTGGGTGTGCTAACTTGATTCTAAAAATTGAGATAGCACCCAACTCCCTCCCCCTCCTTCACTACCCTCTCACCCCTCCACAAAAATATGTAAAATTGCAGTGCAGTGGTAGGGGATGGGTGTGCTAGCTCAATTCTAAAAATTGAGGTGACACTCAACTCCATCCCCCTCCCTCACTAGCCTCTCACCCCCTCCACATTTGTCCGCCCTCGATTCTAAGAATCGACCTAACCCTCCCTTTCCACCCTCTCGCTCCTCCCCACGCAACCACCCCACCACACGCTCCTCCCTCCTCCCTATCTTACCCACTACCACCATGTCACCCCCCTTCCCACATACCCCACTACCCACTCCCTCCCCTTTATGTGCCCTTCCCATATGAAGACAAACGAAAATTAAGCTTGGTTTTTTTAGTTTTGATTTTTTCTTTTCAGTTTTAAAATCTTAGTAAATGTGCTTCATTTTATTTTGATTTTTTTATGTCATTTAAAAAATATATATGTTAAAAACATGTAAATTTTTTTCATTTTTTTTGTATTTTTAATGTTAAAATTTTTTTTCTTCTTGAAATTGTCATGTATTTTTTCATTTTTACTGACCTTTTTTTTTATTTAAATAATTTCAAGACATGGTTTAGAAACGTCTTCAAATGTAATCCGATGAAGAAAAGAGGTGTTATTGGTAGCACCTATTTTCAAATCGTAGGTCGATTTTGGCATTCGCTTTGCAAATGTGTCGATTGTTAAAGCGAAAATGTAAAAAAAGTTGTAATTTTAGGCCCAAAAAGAAAAATGTGTGCTACCATTTTCAATTCAGAGGTCTATTTTATGGTTTTGATTACAACGACACCACCTGGGGTTACCAAAAATTTGTAAGTTTAGCTCCAAAAAAAAGTAGTGCTATTGGTAGCACCATTTTTCGATTTAGGGTTTTTTTGTGGTTTTGACACAAAATATGAGTTTTTATGGCTATATTTCTCATTTTGAATATAAATTTCTCATCAAGTTGTATAACTTGTTCATAGTAAGCAATGAATCCAAGAGTCAAAATTCATGCATGTAGAAAGTTAGAGTTGGTTCACTCTGACTTATGTGGCTCCATGCTTATTCCTTCTTCCAATGGTAATAAATACCTCGTGGCCTTTATTGATGACTACACCAAAAGGTGTTGGGTATATACTTGTTAAAGAAAAAATCTAAAGCGTTTCAAACATTCAAAAATTGTCATGTATGGATAGAAAATCAAGTACAATCTCATATTGGCACAATACACACTGATAATGGAAAATAATACACTTCTAATGCTTTTTAAGACTATCTTTGTCAACATGTGATTGCACATAGAACTTTTAGATCCTTACAACTATCAATGTTTGAGCAAAAATTGAAGATGCTTGAACTTTAAAACTTGTTTTAGAAAACAATCACAACATATGTTAATCTCATAAACAATTCAATCACATAAGACACAAGGTGTACACTGAAAAAAACCTCCAAATCGGGAGGATGAAAACCCATCTATCTGTTGAGTATTTTAGATAATTGCAGAGAATGGTTTTTCAATACATGAGAAGATTGATTGATAAGATATCTCAAAGCAGTAGTAGAGAATAGAGATAATTAGGAACATGGTATATGCATTTCCAAGTGCATAGCACTTTAATATCAAGCTTAGAATCATGCACAAGAGAATCCTAGCGAATGGTTGCATGCTTTTGGTGAACTCTGAACATTGTGAGCACCAAAATTACTTTACAACATCATAAAGTAGCACCTTCCTTGACTTGGTGACAAATTGGCACCCCAAATTCACTTGCATGCAGAAGATATGTGCCTTCCTTCTTTCACTGGGATTTAAATGCCTTTAACTCAATGTGAACTGACCAAACTTAATGTGCACTAACTAGATTGAATGTGAACTTGATTGAATTGAACTCAATCACCAACTAACTGTCTATACACTAGTTGGGATTTTAAGTGGATGTCTTTAGTGCTCCACAATCAGTATTATCCACAAACAAACACTTTGCATAAATCAAAGAGATATTCCTTAACTAACTGAAACTTGATTTC
Source organism: Pseudotsuga menziesii (assembly GCA_001517045.1). Taxonomy (NCBI): domain Eukaryota; kingdom Viridiplantae; phylum Streptophyta; class Pinopsida; order Pinales; family Pinaceae; genus Pseudotsuga; species Pseudotsuga menziesii. The sequence goes on from LPNX010779538.1 coordinate 63,241, forward strand.
CACAACTTATGCTTAACTGATGTCTTAGTAATTCGAGTTCAATGAAGGTCTGTCATAGGCAATTTGAATCCTTACTATTTCTCTATGCTTATCTCAATTATAATTAATTAAAAAATTGCATGGTCCAAATGTATATTAATTAATTTAACCATCTTATCATATCATACTCAGAAGGATTGTACCACATACTTATGATCACACATATTACCCTGGTCATATAGTCACATTCTAAAGTATATCACTCTAGGGGTAGCTAACCCCTAAAGGAGATTGATAACATTTAGTGACCATGACTAGTAAACATCACATAGTACAACTACTTTACACAGTAAAGTACACCACCTCACAACATGAGGATATTTGTAGGACTTGATATTACTCACAAGTCTACTGTATTGATATTACTCACAAGACTAACTTGATATTACACGCAAGTTTACTACCATTATATTACTCATAAGTCTATTGTCTTGATATTACTCACAAGACTCGGCTTGATATTACTCACAAGCTTTATAACATCACCACCTCAATCATATGAGGATATTTGTAGGAATTGATATTACTCACAAGTATATTATCTTGATATTATTCACAATACTGGAGAATGAATCCTGGTGATGTAATATCAACACTCCCTCTCAGGGAGGGAGACATTCTCTACCATACCAAGCTTATCTCAGAACTGCCTGAACTTCATCACTGATAGAGACTTTATCAACACATCTGCAATATGTTCATCAGTTGCTATGTACTGAAGTTTTACAATACCTTTTAGGACTTTACAATACCTTTTAGTACCATGTATCGAATGAAGTGATACTTCATTTCTATATGTTTCGACTTGCCATGAAACATGGTATTTTTGGAAAGATTTATATGAATCTGGTTGTCACACCTTATCACTGTAGGATCTAGATTTACATCGAACAATCCTCTAAGCAACTTTCTCATTCAAGCATATTTTCTGTAAGCAATACTGGTAGCAATGTACGCAGCCTCTGCGGTACTCTAGGAAACTGAAACTTGCTTTCTTCTATACTAAGAAATCATAGCAGATACTAAATTGAAATAGTAGTTGGAAGTGCACTTTCTTTCAACAATGTTGCCACCCCAATCAGAATCAATAAATCCAAGCAATAACAATCCTCCACTGGAGGCATACTTGGGTCCATAAGCAATTGTACAGTGGAGGCATACTTGGAGGAATACTTGGGTCCATAGTGACCAATTGCAAGCTAGTGTCTGTGTCTAGGATCAATCATGAACTAACTCAAAATGATAACTACATAGAAAATGTTTGTCCTAGAATGTGTCAAATACATCAATGAGTCAATTAATTGTCTGTATAATGTGGGGTCCACTTGATCCGATCTAGTCTCAGTCTCATGGAGTTTTCTCAAATTGGAATCCATAGGAGTATTCATGGATTTACAATCCACCTTGCCAAATATACGCAATATGTCCACAGTGTACTTCCCTTGAGATAGAAATATCTCATCATTCCTCTGCCAAATCTCAAGGCCCATAAAGTAGTGCATAATACCTAAGTCTTTCATCTCAAACTCTGAGGCAAGATCCCTCTTACACTTGGCAATCAAACTTTCCTCTCTAATGAGGAAAATATCATCAACATATGGAGCTAGTATCAAGGGTTGGATATCCACTACTTTGAAGTACAAGTTTGAATCTGCATCACTCTTCAAGAAAATTAGTTTCTAAAGATAACTGTATATTCTGGAATACCAATTTCGAGGAGCTTGTTTTAACCCATACAGGTATTTCTTCAACTTTCACACATGGGACTCCTTCCCATGTATCAAAAAACCCTCAAGCTACTCAATGTAAACCTCTTCCTCAACCTCACCATTGAGTAAGGCAGTCTCCACATCCATCTGGTGAAGCTTACAATCGAATATTGTTGCAAGTGAAATAATAGATCTAATAGTGGTATACCTAGCAACTTGAGCAAAAGCCTCCTCATAATCAATTCCCAATTTATAAGATAAACCAAGGGAAACCAACCTAGCTTTGGACTTGTCCACACTTACCTTCAGGTATGGGAATAATATCCCAAACATCATTCTTCATAATAGAATGATATTACTTTATCATAGCATCTTTCCACACTTGCTTCTCTGTAGCCTCTTCATATGATAAAGGCTCTGAGTCGTTGATGTTGCTCATCAATGCAATATATCCTGAATACCTATCAGGATTTTTGTGCTCTCTAGAAAATGGAATTGGTTATCCATGTTTCTTATCATCTCTGAATACACATCAGCACCATGCTAACCTCCTCTTTGTAAGAGGTTCATCAACCAGTTCAACTGGTTCATCCATGACAGGTAGCTATGCATGTTATGTTGGATTCTCCCTTTGAACATCAGAGGGGGAAGAATCATAAATATGATCTCTTGATATAGTATCATCCTCCTCCTCTATCTCTATATCACATTCAATCTCTTTTGACCACTTGAATGTTGTCTCATCATGGAAAGTCACATCTCGACTAACCTCAACATGTCTCTCACCAGGTACATATATTTTGAATGTCTTGGAGGTCTCTTTTGCAGCCCACAAAAGTTCCCTTATTGCAAGAAGGTTCCATATTGTCTCTCTTTTCTTTTGGAATGTGAATGTACATAGGACATCCAAATATCCGAAGATGTGAAAAGTCTGGTTTATCACTAGTGAACACCTATTCAAGTATTTGCTCATCAAGACTATATGCGGACTTCTGTTATGTTCTTTCTCTCTGCAACCTCATTTTGTTGTGGGTTGTAAGGAATTGTTAATTGTCTGCATATCCCTACATCACTACAAAACTCATTAAAATAATTTGATTCAAATTCTCCACCGTTATCATACCTTAGGGAACGGGTATGCCTACTTATATGATTCTCTACTAAGGCTTTATATTCTTGAAATTTACTAAAGGTTTCACTCTTAGCTTTCATGAAATAAATCCAACCTTACGAGATAAATCATCAATGAACAATACATAGTAAAGTTGTCAACTCAGGGAAGGGGATGGCATGGGTCCACATACTTATGAGTGTACTAAATATAATATTCCTTTATATCTAGTATGGTTTCTAAGAAACTTATTTTTAACATTCTTTCCTAAAGAGCACCCTCGACAAACAACATCATGTACAAAATCAAAACTAGGCATACCTTTCACCGTTTGCTACAAACCAGAAAGTGTTATGAAGTGGAGGTGTCCAAGCCTCCTATTCCAAATATCACATGGTATGATAGTATGATGTACCATGGTTGAATCATTCTTTCTTGGGACCTTGTAAATCCCTCCTTCTTGAACTCAAATAATAGTAACAGTATCAATGTTCTGATGCTTCGGCCATATATATGCTTGATTCTCCATGAAGATAAATCAAAAGTCCTTATCTTCAAGAACTGAAATAGAGAGTAGGTTCTTATTTATTCCAAGAACATAAATAATGTCATCCACATGTAATTTATCTCCCAATCTCAACTAGAAAGATGTGGATCCAACTCCTTGGATTGAATATATGGAATTGTCCCCCGATTCTACCATGCATGCAAACTGCTTCTCTTTTAGGTTAGAGATTGAGCCCTTGAATCTAAACATGTGGTTGGAAGCACTAGTGTCAATCAAATATGTATATTCTCCCATGATGAGAGATCCAAAAAAAGCAGAGACAAGGTAATACTCCCTCCTTATCCCTTTCTCCTCGGGTGAATTCTTTTGTGGAGTTACTTCTACGACGGTGGAGGCATGAAAATTTTCTTCATCATTCTTCTTTTTATTGCACTCTCTTGCAGCGTGGCCTCTCTTTCTGCAATAGAACCATTTGAAATTTGATTTTTCAAAATTATTTGTAAACTATTTCTTCTTTTCATGAGAGAATTTCTTGGCAGAGAATGTCTTCATCCCATTCTTGGTTCTTGTCATGAGAGTAATATTCTCTTCCTTAGGCAATGGTGTCTTGATTTGTATTCATTCCTTTTCTTGGATGTAATGATGCCAAATTATTTCAAAATTGGGCTTCTATTCTCTTCCATTCACTACATCTAATAATGTCTACGATGAGGAGGGGAGTCCATCAATGTTGTTTTGAAGAAGGTCATCCTCATCTGTCTTCACACCAATGCTTGCTAGTTGATCGTTCACCTATGAAATATTTGTGAAGAAGGAATCTACAGCCTCATCTCTCTCCATATTCATATTGCAAAACTTGTTCTCTAAGGCACTCTTTTGAGTAGGAACCATCTTATCATACAATTTTGTGAGTGTTTCAAAACACTCTATTTCCATCTTCAATGGTGTGATGACTGAAAAGAGGTTGTCTTTCACGAAGTCATATATGATCCTCGTTGTCTTTTCTTGATTCTTCTTATAAGTGATTCTCCTTGCATTTGTTGTGGGATCTTCAGTCAGAGTGGTAACAAAGGAATCGATATCATGATATTCAAGGATATTCAACACCCTTTCCTTCCATGTGTTGAAGTTTGATGTTACTTCATGTCAGTCTTCCGGTCGGATGGATATTTCTTCCATTTCTTCAATATCTTTGCCCAATACTTCAATATATGCGTAGGTTTAGAATGTTCGCACAAAACTAAGCTCGTGCGTTCCCTTTCTCTGATACCATGTCAATGTTTGAGAAAAAATTGAAGATGCTTGAACTTTAAAACTCTTCTTAACAAATAATAACATCATATGTTAATCTCATAAACAATTCAACCACATAAGACATCAGATGTACCCTGCGAAAATCCTCCAAATCCGAAGCATGAAAAAAACAGAAATCCTTTGAGTATGATAGATAAATACAGAGAATGGTTTTTCAATACATGATCGGATTGCTTGATAATATATCTCAAATCAGCAGTAGAGAATAGAGATAACTAGGAACACAATATATTCCTTGTTAAGTGCATAGCACTTTAATAACAAGCTTACAATCATGCACAAGAGAAGGTAGTGAATGGTTGCATGTTTTTGGTGCATTGTAAACACTATGAGCACCAAAATCACTTTACGACATCATAAACTAGTTCCTTCCTTAACTTGGTTACAAATTGGCACCCCAAATTCACTTGCATGCAGAATACATGTGCCTTCCTTATTTCACTAGGAGTTAACTGCCTTTAAATGAATGTGAACTGACTGAATTGAATGTGATCTTGATTGAACTAAACTCAATCACCAACTAATTTTTTGAACACTAGTTAAGAGTTTAACTGAATGTATTAAGTTCTCCCCAATCAATGTTATCCATGAACAAACACTTTACATAAATCAAGGAGAGATTCCTTATTTAACTGAAAATTTGTTTTCCACAACTAATGCTTAAATGATGTATTAGTAATTCAAGTTCACTGAAGTTTTGTCATAGGAAATTTGAATCCTTACTCTTTCTCTATGCTTATATCATCTATCATTAATTAAATACTACATGGTCCAAATGTATATTAAATAATTTATACCATTTTATCATATCATGCTAAGAAGGATTGTACCACATACTTATGATCACACATATTACCCATGGCCATATAGTCACATGCTAAAGTATATCACTCTAGGGGTATCTAAGCCCTAAATGAGACTTATAACAATCAATGACCATGACTAGTAATACATCACATAGTATAACCAATTTATAGAGTAAAGTACACCACCTCACAACATGAGGATATTTGTAGGACTTGATATTACTCACAAATCTATTATCTTGATATTACTCACAAGACTAACTTGATATTACACACAAGTTTATTGACTTGATATTACTCACAATTCTAATGTCTTGATATTACTCACAAGACTCATCTTGATATTACTCACAAACTTTACAACATCGCCACCTCAATCATATGAGGACATTTGTAGGACTTGATGTTACTCACAAGACTAGAGAATGAATCCTAGTGTTGTAATCTCAAGCTCAAAAAAATGGTGTGCTAGAAACAATGAAAGAACCATAATTAATATGGTAAGTTCAATGATGCTTTTAATAATCTAAATTGATATTTTGGGGTGATGTGGTATTGTGTGCAACCTATTTGAGAAATAGAATTCCATTTCATGCTATTGAAGACAAGTATCCACATGAAATGTGGTATACCGACATGCCATTGGTGACGCATTTCAGGGTTTTTGGTTCCACTTTCTATGCCTTGATACCAAAGGATCAAAGAGACAAGCTTGATGCTCAAATTTGAAAACGCATTTTCTTGGAGTATTCAGACACCTCCTAGGAATATCGTATTTATGATGAGGCAAACAAGGAGTTTTTTGTTTCCAGGGATGTCATTTTTCTTGAAACTAATAAAAATGATGAGTCTATTGATAGATAGCTTGGTTGTCAAGAGAAATTTCCCATCTAAAAACATATTGTGAAGTTGATATCGAAATTCCAAATCTTAAAGGGGGGGGCCTATCTTGGATTAATATTTGGAATCTCTAGCACCAACACCCCCAACATAGTATAATAAAATATGAGAACCTCCACTAGTTCTTATTTTTTTGGAAGCCACGTTTATAGTCGTTTTACCTCTGTTTTGAGAATTGGTGCTATTGGTAGCACTGTTGTTTCTTGGGGGGGGGGCTAAAATTGCAAGTTTCCGGTAATCGCAGGTGGTGTCATTGCAATCAAAACCTTAAATAAACCCCTGAATCAAAAGGTGGGCCTCCTAGAATAACCCTTGTTTTTATTCGAGATTAAAATTTTAAAAATAATCACTTTAAAAAAAACAAATTTCAAAAATAAAGGTGAAAATTTAAAAATTTAAAAAAAAATCAAAAACAAATTCCAACATTTAAAAAAAATGGGAAATGACATATTGATGAAAGTATGAACTAAATTAAGCGAAAAGTAACAAAAAACCCATCATCCTAGAGCGAGTATCAAATTCTAGGAATATTACCATATACATAGTTATAGTCATCCTAACATGAAAGATTCTTTGAAAACAAACATAAAATCCCAAACTACTATATATTCTGACAAATTGACCAGCAACTAGAAGGAAAAAAACTGCATTAAAGAAAAGGACTAAAAACTGGATTCATTTTTTGAATATGTCTCCTTAGCAGAGGCTTATTCCATTTCATAGTCTTCGTAAAAGGTATTGTCGAAACTTGCAGAGGAAGTTCCACCAGAATCTTCTTAATCCTTAGTTGAATCTTTCTAAAGGCTTGTAAGAGGATCAACATTGTTTTCACTTCTACCAAGTTGTGAATCCTGAGGACCCCCAAAAGTTTCGTCTCTATCAGCAACAGAAAGACTAACAGCCATATTTAAATCATCAAAACTAAGAACTTGAACAGGATGAATATGTTGAACCGCTTGAACTTGATTGGACCTATTAGAACCTTTTGGAACATGATTGAGCCTATTTGAACCATTTGAACCTGTTGAACCATTTGCATTACGGTATTACCCATGTCCAAATACTTTTCACAATTCTCTTCCATTATGGAATTTTTCCCTCTTATAATATTTTCATGTTCTTTCAGCAAACCATCATGAGTATTAACATCTTGTCTTAAGTCCTGAATATTCATATCCTTGGATTTAACAACCCTATTAATACATTTAAAAATGGTTTCCATGGCAGAGCTAATATGAGCAGAGTTGTTCAAAAAAGTCAATTAGTCTTGAATTTCCTTCAACTGAATCTGAAATAGGTTCATGGTAGTCGTAACTCTTTCAACTTGGGAAAAAATATCATCAGATTTCTTAATAATTTCTATACTGAAAAATCTACCGAAAGTGACCCCTCCCAAAAACAAAGAAATCAATCAATTGCTGAAAATTATCATGGGAGAGAGATTGTCCAAACCAATTCCAAAGAGACCAGAGAGAAATTAATAAGAAGATGCACAACCATAGATGTAACTTAAAAATAACCATTCTCTATCTTCTTGAACAGATAAACATCAATGATGCCACAACTTTGACAGTAACTAATATTTTCCCCCATATCCTAGAGCTGAAAGTCAAGAAAGAGATCGATATTTCTGAAAAGGAATACCTAGACGTTTTGAGAACAATGGTGAATAAGGTGTCTACCTCCCCGTGCTATGGATAAGACAAAGAATCTCCCATCATTACCCACCACCATTCCAGAAGTAGTTGATACCCAGACTCTGGAGCCGAACCAATTCAAACAATTCACAATGAGACCCAAAATTGAGCAAAGAACAAGATGAAGGGTTTCAAGAAGAACCATAAATGAGATGACATACGAAACACCCGCCAAAACATCCAACTATTCCCATATTTCCATGCATAAATCCTTTCCATTGAAATGCCACAAGCTCTCACACAGAACTAATTATGAAAAAATCATAACTAAGGAATGTTTATAAAGTTAATATTTCCCTCATTATCCTTATAGCCTCCTTTAGGGATATGTGAGGCTTGATTAGCTAGATCATCATCTGAATGATTTATTTTTCTAATCACATGATAAAATCTAAGAGAAGCAAAATGAGAATAAGAATTTGAAATCCTCGTATAGAGACAGCCAACAATTTTGGTATGAGATGTCTTTCCCTTGAGTGACTTGAGATATCACAAGATAAGAGTCCCCAATCACTATTAAAGAATGAACACCATCTTGTGCAGACGTATTCGATCCCAAGAAGAATTTCATTCTCTATGCTTGGTTATTTGTTCCAATATCCAATCCACATGCAAACGTCTTAACAATATTTCCATCAGGGTCAAAAAGAGCCCCCCTGCACCTACCACCCTAAGGTTTCCCTTAGAAGATCCTTTGAAAAAAAGAATGAATGAAGGCATGCCCCTTCTGTTGTCATATCTGAAATTCCTCAAAGCTTATTCTAAACTGCCAGAGGGATTCCAAGATTTAAGCTTATAGTTTCTTGGAGGATGAATCTTTTTGCTAAATAATTCATTGATCCACTTTTCCTCATCAAGAGTCCATTGATTAGAAACAACAATTTTTTCAGTTCGATGTTGGAGAGTCTCATTCAATAAATATTTAGATGCAATAGAGGAATCAATAGTAGGAATATTTTTCCTTAAAAATATCATAGTTTCAAGCACCCAAACTTTCCAATAGACATACTTAGGAAGAGCATCCCAACTTTATTCAACAAAATGCTTCCCTTTGAGAGATTCAATGAAGCAATTATTCCAGTGGATAAAAAATCCAATTTTGTTCAAAGGGACAAAAAAGTTGGAACAAGCCATTTAACACACCTTTCCAAACATATTGATCATAAGGACACTTAAAAAATAGGTGATGAATAGTTTCTTCAGAGATACAAAATAAAACACATCGATAGGGACCAATAATGTTTCTCTTTTATAAATTTTCTGATGTAAGAATAACTCCATGGACTAGAATCCAACAAAAAAATGTACTTTAGGAAGGCCATCTGAATTCCACACTCTAGCCCATATTCTTCATGAAAAAGGTTGATGTTGTTTTTCATTGAAAAGGTCATGTCCATCTTTAATAGAATAATAACCTTGTTTACCCCTGCCATGAGAATCTTTAATATTCAAACTAACAAGGGATAGTCCATGAAGATGAAGAATAACATTAGAAAAAATAGAATTTAAAGGGTCTATAACTTGAACATCTTTCCAGCAAGACCAATTACAAGAGGCATCCCATTTAGATAGATCAAATAATGTAAAGATCTCATTTTCAGTTAACCAAAGTCTTAAAGGAACAAGACTATCATTGCAATTGAGAGGGGCAGATCCAAGAATCGATTCCTCCCATATATCAATTCTTTTCCCATTTCCAGGAATACAATACAAGCCATTTTGAATGATTCGGTCAGCAACCCTACAAAGTCTCCAAATATTGGATAAAATCTTCTCCCAATTACGAAATTCAATACAACATAATCTGGTAGAAGAGATATTTTTTCCTAATAATATCTTTCCACCAAGCATTAGTCCCAAACACAACATTCCAAAGCAATTTAGCTCCCATGGCTTGGTTCATTGACACTGAATCAAAAATTCCAAAAACTCCAAAACATTTTGGAGCTTGGAAAATATCCCATTCAACCATATGAAACTTAGATCTATTAGTTTCCCCCCTTTCCATAGGAAATTTATAGAGAATCTATCCATTTTTTGCATTATTCCCTTAGGTGCAAGAAGTCATGAACATTGAAATCAAAGGAAGGGAAATAAGAATGGACTTGATAAGTACAACCTTTCCTACAGGGTTCAGCCATTTGAATTCCCAGCTTTGCATTTTATCTTTTATTTTTAGTAATATCCCGTTCCATTCTTCATTATTTGTATGCTTAAGAGCAATTGGGATTCCGATATACTTAAAAGAGGTCAAATTTTTTCTACCAAAGAATACCAACACATGATAAATACAAATCATAAGTGAAGGAGGAAAATTCGCACCATATATTTTGCATTTACCAAGGTTAGCCTCTCCTCCAGAGGCATTTAGGAATTGTTTAAGCACCTTCTTAAATCCACTAGCATTAATGACTGAATTTCCTCCCAATGAAATAGTATCATCATCAAATTGTGCATTGTTGACTACTTTCACTCCTCTTTCTATATGAATCCTGATTAGAAAGACGTCATCTCTTTCTTTGATCATTTTTTTGCCCAAATATTCTACCATCGAGATATAGAGAAAAGGGGAGAAAGGACATCCCTTTCTTAAACCATGAGAGGCTTGGAAAAATTCAATGGGCCTACCATTGACTAAAGGAGAAATCCAAGGATAGATGATACAAGCTTTAACCCATTTGATAAAGGATAGAGAAAATCCAAACTTCTCCAAAAAATAAAAAATAAAACTATGCTTGAATCTATCAAAGATATTGGCATCCGAAGATATTAGAGATTGCACCCTTGAATCCGAATATGTGGTTGGAAGCACCATTGTCAATCAGCCATGTATATTCTCCCATGATGAGAGATCCAAAAAAAGCAGAGACAAGGTAATACTCCTTCCTTATCCCTTTCTCCTCGGGTGAATTTTTTTGTGGAGTTTCTTCTACGGTGGTGGAGGCATGAAACTTTTCTTCATCATTCTTCTTTTTATTGCACTCTCTTGCAATGTGATCTCTCTTTCTGCAATAGAACCATTTTAACTTTGATTTTTCAAAATTCTGTGTACACTATTTCTTCTTTGCATGAGAGAATTTCCTGGCAGAGAATGTCTTCATCCCATTCTTGGTTCTTGTCATGAGAGTAATAATCTCCTTAGGGAATGGTTTCTTGATTTGTATTCATTCATTTTCTTGGATGTAATGATTCCAAATTATTTCAAAATTGGGCTTCTCTTCTCTTCCATTCACTACATCCAATAATGTTTCCGATGAGGAGGGGAGTCCATCAATGTTGTTTTGAAGACGGTCATCCTCATTTGTCTTCACACCAATGCTTGCTAGTTGATCGTTCACCTGTGAAATATTTGTGAAGAAGGAATCTACAGTCTCATCTCTCTCCATATTCATGTTGCAAAACTTGTTCTCTAAGGCTCTCTTTTGAGTAGGAACCAACTTATCATACAATTTTGTGAGTGTTTCAAAACTCTCTGTTTCCATATTCAATGGTGTGATGACTGGAAAGAGGTTGTCTTTCACGCAGTCATATATGATCCTCTTTGTATTTTCTTGATTCTTCTTATAAGTGATTCTCCTTGCATTTTTAGTGGGATATTCAATCGGAGTGGTAACAAAGGAATCGGTATCATGATATTCAAGGATATTCAACACCCTTTCCTTCCATGTGTTGAAGTTTGATGTTACTTCAAGTTAGTCTTCCAATCGGATGGATATTTCTTCCATTTCTTCAATATCTTTGCCCAATACTTCAAGATATGTGTAGGTTTAGAATGTTTGCATAAAACTAAGCTTGTGTGTTCCCTTTCTCTGATACCATGTCAATGTTTGAGAAAAAATTGAAGATGCTTGAAATTTAAAACTCTTCATAACAAATAATAACATCATATGTTAATCTCATAAACAATTCAACCACATAAGACATCAGATGTACCTTGCGAAAATACTCCAAATCTGGAGGATGAAAAAACCAGAAATCCTTTGAGTATGATAGATAAATGCAGAGAATGGTTTTTCATTACATGATCGGATTGCTTGATAATATATCTCAAATCAGCAGTAGAGAATAGAGATAACTAGGAACACAATATATTCCTTGTTAAGTGCATAGCACTTTAATAACAAGCTTACAATCATGCACAAGAGAAGGTAGTGAATGGTTACATGTTTTTGGTGTATTGTAAACACTATGAGCACCAAAATCACTTTACGACATCATAAACTAGCGCCTTCCTTAACTTGGTTACAAATTGGCACCCCAAATTCACTTGCATGCAGAATAAATGTGCCTTCCTTATTTCACTGGGAGTTAACTGCCTTTAAATGAATGTGAACTGACTGAATTGAATGTGAGCTTGATTGAACTAAACTCAATCACCAACTAATTGTTTAACACTAGTTAAGAGTTTAACTGAATGTATTTATTTCTGCCCAATCAATATTATCCATCAACAAACACTTTACATAAATCAAGGAGAGATTCCTTAATTAACTGAAAAATCGTTTTCCACAACTAATGCTTAAATGATGTATTAGTAATTCGAGTTCACTGAAGTTTTGTCATAGGCAATTTGAATCCTTACTCTTTCTCTATGCTTATATCATCTATCATTAATTAAATACTACATGGTCCAAATGTATATTAAATAATTTATACCATCTTATCATATCATGCTCAGAAGGATTGTACCACATACTTATGATCACACATATTACCCATGGCCATATAGTCACATGCTAAAGTATATCACTCTAGGGGTATCTAAGCCCTAAAGGAGACTTATAACATTTAGTGGCCATGACTAGTAATACATCACATAAGTATAACCAATTTATAGAGTAAAGTACACCACCTCACAACATGAGGATATAATTTGTAGGACTTGATATTACTCACAAGTCTACTGTCTTGATATTACTCACAAGACTAACTTGATATTACACACAAATTTATTGACTTGATATTACTCACAATTCTAATGTATTGATATTACTCACAAGACTCATCTTGATATTACTCACAAACTTTACAACATCACCACCTCAATCATATGAGGATATTTGTAGGACTTGATGTTACTCACGAGACTAGAAAATGAATCTTGGTGTTGTAATCTCAAGCTCAACAAAATGGTGTGCCGAAAACAATGAATAGAACCATAATTAATATGGTAAGCTCAATGATGCTTTTAAGAATCTAAATTGATGTTTTGGGGTGATGTGGTATTGTGTGCAACCTATTTGAGAAATAGAATTCCATTTCATGCTATTGAAGACAAGACTCCATATGAAATGTCGTATGGCCACATGCCATTGGTGAGGCATTTCAGGGTTTTTGGTTCCACTTGATATGCCTTGATACCAAAGGATCAAAGAGACAAGCTTGATGCTCAAATTTGAAAACGCATTTTCTTGGAGTATTCAAACACCTCCTAGGAATATCATATTTATGATGAGGTAAACAAGGATTTTTTTGTTTCCAAGGATGTCATTTTTCTTGAAACTAATAAAATTGATGAGTCTATTGATAGATAGCTTGATTGTTAAGGTAAATTTCCCATCTAAAAACATATTGTGAAGTTGATATCGAAATTCCAAATCTTAAAGGGGGAACCTATCTTGGATTATTCTTTGGAATCTCTAGAACCAACACCCCCAACATAGTATAATAAAAAATGAGAACCTCCACGAGTTCTCATTTTTTTGGAGGTCACATTTATAGTTGTTTTACCTCTGTTTTGAGAAGTGGTGCTACTGGTAGCACTGTTGTTTCTTGGGGGGGCTGAAATTTCAAGTTTATGGTAATTGCAGGTGGTGTCATCGCAATCAAAACCTTAAATAAACCCCTGAATCAAAGGTGGGCCTCCTAGAATAACCCTTGTTTTTATTCGAGATTAAAATTTAAAAAATAATGACTTAAAAAAACAAATTTCAAAAATAAAGGTGAAAAATTAAAATTTAAAAAAGCAAAATCAAAAAAGAATTCCAACATTTAAAAAAAAATGGGCAATGATATATTGATGAAAGGCTGAACTAAATTCAGCGAAAAGTAACAAAAAACCCATCATCCTAGAGTGAGTATCAAATTATAGGAATATCACCATATACATAGTTATAGTCATCCTGACATCGACTAAAAACTGCATTCATAGTTATAGTCATCCTGACATCGAAAAAAAACTGCATTAAAGATAAGGACTAAAAACTAAATTCATTTTTTGAATATGTCTCCTTAGCAGAGGCTTATTCCATTTCATAGTATTCGTAAAAGGTATTGTCGGAACTTGCAGAGGAAGTGCCACCAAAATATTTTTAATCCTCGGTTGAATCTTTTAAAGGCTTGTAAGAAGATCAACATTGTGTTCACTTCTACCAAGTTGTGAATCCTGAGGACCCCCAAAAGTTTCATCTCTATCAGCAACACAAAGACTATCAGCCATATTTAAATCATCAAAACTAAGAACTTGAACAGGATGAATATGTTGAACCGGTTGAACCTGATTGGACCTATTAGAACCTTTTGGAACGTGATTGAGCCTATTTGAACCATTTGAACTTGTTGAACCATTTGCATTATAGTATTACCCATGTCCAAATACTTTTCACAATTCTCTTCCATTCTGGAATTTTTCCCTCTTAAAATATTTTCATGTTCTTTCAGCAATCCATCATGATTATTAACATCTTGTACTATTAAGTCCTGAATATTCATACCCTTGGATTTAACAACCCTATTAATACATTTAAAAATGGTTTCCACGGTAGAGCTAATATGAGCAGAGTTGTTCAAAAAAGTCAATTAGTCTTGAATTTCCTTCAACTGAATCTAAAATAGGTTCATGCTAGTCATAACTCTTTCAACTTGGGAAAAAATATCATCAGTTTTCTTAATAATTTCTATACTGAAAAACCTACCGAAAGTGACCCCTCCCGAAAACAAAGAAATCAATCAAGACGGCTAAAAATTCTCAGGGGAGAGAGATTGTCCAAACCAATTCCAAAGAGACTAGAGAGAAAGTAATAAGGAGATGCACAACCATAGATGTAACTTAAAAATAACCATTCTCAGTATTCTTGAACAGATAAACATCAATGATGCCACAACTTTGACAATAACTAATATTTTTCCCCATAACCCAAAGCTGAAAGTCGGGAAAGAGATCGATATTTCTGAAAAGGAATACCTAGACGTTTTGAGAACAATGGTGAATAACATGTCTACCTCCCTGTGCTACGAAGAAGACAAATAATCTCCTGTCATTACCCACCACCATTCCAGAAGTAGTTGATACCCAGACTCCAGAGCCGAACCAATTCAAACAACGCACAATGAGACCCAAAATGGAGCAAAGAACAAGATGAAGGGTTTCAAGAAGAACCATAAATGAGATGACATACGAGACACCCACCAAAACATCCAATGATTACCATATTTCCATGCATAAATCCTTTCCATTGAAATGCCACATGCTCTCCCAAGGAACTAATTATGAAAAAATCATAACTAAGGAATGTTTATAAAGTTAATATTACCCTCTTTATCCTTATAGCCTCCTTTAGGGATATGTGAGGCTTGATTAGCTAGATCATCATCTAAATGATTTATGTTTCTAATCACATGATAAAATATGAGAGAAACAAAATGAGAATAAGAATTTGAAATCCTCATATAGAGACATCCAACAATTTTGGTCCGAGATGTCTTTTCCTTGAGTGACTTGAGATATCACAAGATAAGAGTCCCCAATCACTATTAAAGAATGAACACCATCTTGTGCAAACATATTCAATCCCAAGAATAAGGTTATTCTCTATGCTTGGTTATTTGTTCCAATATCCAATCCACATGCAAACGTCTTAACAATATTTCCACCGGGGTCAAAAAGAGCCCCCCTGTACCTGCCACCCTAAGGTTTCCTTTAGAAGATCCTTTGAAAAAAAGAATGAAGGCATGCCCCTTCTATTTTCATATCTGAAATTCCTCAAATCTTATTCTCAACTGCCATGAGGGATTCCAATATTTAATCTTATATTTCCTTGGAGGATGAATCTTTTTGCTAAATAATTCATTGATCCACTTTTCCTCATCAAGAGTCCATTGATTAGAAACAACAATTTTTTCAATTCGATGTTGGAGAGTCTCATTCAATAAATATTTAGATGCAATAGAGGAATCAATAGTAGGAATACTTTTTCCTTAAAAATACCATAGTTTCGAGCAGCCCAAACTTTCCAACAGACATACTTAGGAAGAGCAGCCCAACGTTTTTTCAACAAAAGGATTCCCTTTGAGAGATTCAATGAAGCATTTATTCCAGTGGATAAGAAATCCACTTCTATTCAAAGGGAGAGAAAAATCCACTTCTTTCCAAACATATTGATCATAAGAACACTTAAAAAAGAGGTGATGAATAGTTTCTTCAGAGATACAACATAAAACACATCGATAGGGACCAATAATGTTTCTCTTTTATAAATTTTCTGATGTAAGAATAATTCCATGGACTAGAATCCAACAAAAAAATGTACTTTAGGAAGGCCATCTGAATGCCACACTCTAACCTAGATTCTTCATGAAAAAGGTTGATGTTGTTTTTCATTGAAAAGTTCATGTCTGTCTTTAATAGAATAATAACCTTTTTTACCCCTGCCATGAGAATCTTTAATATTCAAACTAACAAGGGATAGTCCATGAAGATGAAGAATAACATTAGAAAAAAAAGAATTTAAAGGTTCTACAACTTGAACATCTTTCCAGCAAGACCAATTAGTAAAGGCATCACATTAAGACAGATCAAATAAAGTAAAGATCTCATTTCCAATTAACCAAAGTCTTAAAGGAACAAGACTATCATTGCAATTGAGAGGGGCAGATCTAAGAATTGATTCCTCCCATAAATCAATTCTTTTCCCATTTCCAACAATCCAATACAAGCCATTTTGAATGATTTGGTCAGCAACCCTACAAAGTCTCCAAATATTGGATAAAATCTTCTCCCAATTACAAAATTCAATACAACATAATCTGGTAGAAGAGATATTTTTTCCTAATAATATCTTTCCACCAAGCATTATTCCCAAACACAACATTCCAAAGAAATTTAGCTCCCATGGCTTGGTTCATTGACACTGAATCACGAATTTCAAAAACTCTAAAACATTCTGGAGCTTGGAAAATATCCCACTCAACCATATGAAACTTAGATCTATTAGTTTCCTCCCTTTCCATAGGAAATTTATAGAGAATCTATCCATTTTTTTCATTACTCCCTTAGGAGCAAGAAGTGATGAACATTGAAATCAAAGGAAGGGAAAGAAGAATGGACCTGATAAGTACAACCTTTCCTACAGGGTTCAGCCATTTGAATTCCTAGCTTTGCATTTTATCTTTGATTTTTAGTAATATCCCTTTCCATTCTTCATTCTTTATACGCTTAAGAGCAATTGGGATTCCCATATACTTAAAAGATGTCAAATTTTAGCTACCAAAGAATACCAACACATGATAAATACAAATCATAAGTGAAGGAGGAAAATTTGAACCATATATTTTGCATTTACCAAGGTTAGCCTCTCCTCCAAAGGCATTTAGGAATTGTTTAAGCACCTTCTTAAATCCACTAGCATTAATGACTGAATTTCCTCCTAATGAAATAGTATCATCATCAAATTATGCGTTTTTGACTACTTTCACTCCTCTTGCTATATGAATCCTGATTAGAAAGACGTCATCTCTTTCTTTGATCATTTTTCTGCCCAAATATTCTACCATCGGGATATAGAGAAAAGGGGAGAGAGGACATCCCTTTCTTAAACCATGAGAGGCCTAGAAAAATTCAGTGGGCCTACCATTGACTAAAGGATAAATCCAAGGACAGATGATACAAGCTTTAACCCATTTGATAAAGGATAGAGAAAATCCAAACTTCTCCAAAAAATTAAAAAATAAACTATGCTTGACTCTATCAAATATATTGGCCATATCAAGTTTAATTTCCATTCCTTATACCTTACGGGAAACACTAGAGTGGATGGATTCCTGAATCAAAACAATATTATCCACAATATGACCTAACAAATTCACCTTGTCCTTCAGAAATAAGAACGGGGAGGAGAGGTTTTAAAGGATTGGATAATTTTTTTGTCAAAATTTTATAGGAAGAATTACATATGGAAATAGGTCGAAAATGAGATAAGGATCTTGGGAGAGATTATTTAGGGATCAAATCCAAAAAAAAGGAATTTGTAGCACATCCAAACTTATCTTTCTCATTGGTCTAGTTCAATATTTTGCACAAATCTGTATTTATGATGTCCCAACAAGATTTGTAGAAATGTATAGTGAAATCATCCGGTCCAAGAGACTTATCCAAGACAAGTCCTGGGACATAAGCTTCTTCTTCATTAATATACTTAGACAAATAAAGATTCTCATTGTAAGAAATAAAAGAAGGAATGTTTTCAACAATATTATACTTAGAGAAAGAATAACTTACACCCTTCTCAACATAAATACATTTAAAATGTCAAGGCTTCTTGCTTGATATATTTAGAATTGGTCAAATTGTGCTTGTTCTCATGTTGAATTTCATGTAGAGAATTCTTATGCAATCACATTCTAATTTGATTATGGAAGAAAGTAGTGTTTATGTCTCCTGCTTTCAACCAAAGAGACCAATACTTTAGTCAAGAAGCCTCTTCCTCTAGAGGATAGGCTTCATTTAACTGCAAGCTAATATGTTTTTCAAAATCGAAAAGCTCGAAGTTTATTTCTTCATTTTCCATTCTCTCTTGAAGAGAGCTAATTTTCTATTGCAATTTAGCATGATTTTGATGAAGAGGGTTATAATGCAATTTAGACCAAGATTTTAGTTCTTTTTTGACAGCTCTGAGTTTATATTCCAAAACAAATGAGGGAGAACCATTTATATATCCCTTCCATACCTCTTCAATAATATGATAAACATACTCATTGTTTAGCCATAACAGATTGAAATGAAAGGGCATTGGAACCTGATTTTCAATTTCTTCAAAAATTAAACGAATAGGTCTATGATCAGAAGTAGCATAAGCAAGAATATGAGATTGAATAAAATTTATGTCCTCGAAGAGATAGCTACTGACTAAAAAACGATCAAGACAGACTGCAATATGACTCATTCCAAGCCTTATGTTAGTCCAAGTATAAACACCTTTCTTAGGTTTAATATCAACAAGATCAAGGGTTGCAATTATTTCCTCAAAATTTTCCCCAAAAGGGTCTCTTACCAAGGATCCTTCCCTTTGTTCTCTACTTGATATTGTGGCATTAAAATCACCAGCAATGACACCATTTTGAAACTCTCTAAGGGATTTTAGAGATTTTCAAAAGTCAGATTTATGATTATAACAAACAGGTCCATAAACATTACAAACTCAAAAAAATGTCATTACCACTTTTAACAATCAAATCTTCCATAATCCAATGATGTCCCTTTCTCTAAAAATTTAAGGAGAACACATACATATTCCAAAATATGGCCATACCTCGTGAGGCTTCAACAAAGCTTTTAGATATACCTACTCCATTTTTTCCAAATAGTTTGAAAGAGTTGAATTTCTTCAATGGCTTCCATTTTTGTCTCTTGGATTAATAGAAGGGAGATACGGTCTTTATAAATCAACTACTTCAGAGTATCAATTTTCGCTTTCCTCCTAAACCTCTACAATTTCAGTAGACAACATTCATTATTTTTTCAAATGTGAACTATTACGGAGAGAAACTTCCTATGGCTTGGGGGTACCACAATAGACAGCTTGACACCAGAAATCAATCTTTCCCAATATGCAAGAGAAACCAAACATCTAACACTAAGGGATACTGAATCATACCTTGTTCTGAATGGTTGAAGTAGATCCCCGTTGATCTTTTCCAATTCACGCTTGCATTAGAAATTCGCTCTCAACAACAACAAACAAGACAAGCATGCTCTATAATAATGTGTTAGACCTACTCTAGCATATATATTCAACAATGTATAAGCAATCAAATACATCCATGGAAACAATATTCATATTCAAATGCACATAATTGGACAGGAAAAGATATTTCTATTAATAAAATCAGAGATTACAATAGTGACAACCTCTGTCGGCACATCTACGAACAGGAGAAACCGAGTCCTCCACCTCAATCCTCCATCTCTCGATAGCAAGCTCACAAATAAAATGCAAGCTTGGGAATAACACAAAGTGCTCCAAAGGGACAAAGGAATGTAGACTCAAGTATAAGTAAACTAAGGAAACAATAGACTATAGTTTCTTTACTGTTCAATTCCTCCTCCTTCAATGTATCCAAGGGGTTCCTTATATAGCACTCCAAAAGGGTAATGGAGGGTCGAATCTGAGCAATCCCAAGGCATATGGAAGGCCAAGAGTCAGGATATTTAGACTCATATGAGGAAAAATCCAAAAATGTTTGGACTTATGCACACATCCCGATGTACTCGGGTTTGAGGTCAAAAGTCGTGTGTACACATGAGTATGGGTTTAAAAGTTGCGTACAACAATAAACAGGTGTTTTTTAGGGATGATATTGGAACATCAAAGGATAATATAAGTCCATGGGGTCTAGAAAGTCTATAGAGGGATAGGGAAGGACATAAATATGTGGTCAACCATGTGCGGTAAAATAAGCTATAACAAATTCCCCCTAATGTTTGAGGTCAGAGGAGTAACATGATGGCCGAAATACATTATAAAATCCATCCCAGAAATGCAGTTATGAAGACCCAGGTAGAAGAACCAGCCACTCATCAATACAATACAATAATCAATCTCTGCATGTGACTACAAATACATTGAGCAGTCCTGGATACATAAGAGTACAATGGCCATGAATAGGAATGATATACAAAATGTTTCATGTGTGTTCATCACCAAGTACAATATACAATAGATCAAAATATCCAAAGTGGATGAAGATATACAACGGATCAAGATATCCATAGTGGATGTAGATATCTGATATACACTGGAATCAAATCATGAGAGCCAATATCTCATGAAAATTGGCATGATCAAGGAGGTAGCATACATGGAATGCCACCAAGCTGGAAGGTCTTCTACACAAACCACTACGAGTACATGTCCTACTATGTGAATAGATGTGTCGAGGTCGAACATAGTATTCCATCATTTGACTACCAGTCATTAATGTATACCGTTAACATACGTGAGATCACCCACCGATAATGAAAATGGGAATCAAGTTACAGAGTGCAATCTAACAAGTGTGAATAGATGTGTTGAGGTCAAACACTTGGAAGAATCCATCGATCATGGGACATTGATGTAATCCCAAAACTGTCGATGGTGAGAGAACCTACCATTGATGACTGTAAGTCTCAAGCCACTCAAAGGACTCTAGACTCCTATTCCAAAATAAATGATCTAAAGTCGATGGAATGGAATCCGTTGGAAGGAGGGAATTAAGGCATCCCCCATCAACTAACACGAGATACTCAACAACGTTGTATAATGCGGAAGAACTTGAACAAGATGTGCACGAACCAGTAATAGTACTGGGAATGGCCGACATGCAAAGTCAAGATAACTGAGGAATGGTCGACTCATGCTTCAACTTCCTTCGAACAAGAGCATAAGGTGAATGGTGATTGAAGGTAGGCAGCATGGACTCGATATGCAAACTGGGACATCTCTGTGACAGAGGAGGAATCAATAGAGGCTCCATAAGGACTGGAAGCTTAACCAGTCGATGGAGATAAACTCAAAGTAATGAGTACAGCTCTTAAACTCAAACTAATAACCCAACCAATGGATGTAATCTACAGTGCTCTGTTCGAAGGCGAAATGAATCGACTGCTGCCAAAGATAACATCTTTTCCTGTCCGGATTTTTCGTTTTGTTTTTTTTTTTTGGACTTTTTCAGATATTTTGAAAAGTTTGAAAAAGAATAAAAGTGCTTTATAGTACAAATCTAGGAGGAGACAAGTGTTAAGGGACAAGCAAACTAGTTCCAAGCAGTGGAACATGCGTATTCTCAATGCAAGGATATATGTGCAGGATAATGACACTCAGGGGAAGGTCTCCTCCCGATAAAAAGGATGATCAAGTTGCAAAATATATGTAAAAAGGCTTTGCTTGGATAGACATGAGACAAGCTTGGGCTATATGGATGATAACTCAAAGTCAGGGAGCCGGCATAAAGCTTAAGAAAGCAAGAAAAACTCATGAAAATGCAATTACAACTTGATATATATAATGGAGTCCCGAGGGAAATGGCCAGCATAAAGTTCAAGAGGAGTATGAAGCTCTTGTTCAAGGACATGGCGGGACTAAAACGTGACTCCCATAACCTAAAGGAGAAATGTCAGCATGGGAACCAAATGCAATATAGGATCTAACTAGGGTACCCATGTATAGGAAATCTCTACCATTTACATAATTCAACTTCTAATAGCAGCATGAAGGTTCTATGACATCATGGAATGGGTTTGTACCTAAGGCTAAGATGAAATGGTCATAAGGTTATGCAAAATGTAGGCGGATGTGAAATACTAACCTATATGCCAATTTAGACATGATACATGTAATAGGCTCAAAACGGGCTCCTACAACATCATATTAGTCCAAACGGTCCAAAATGGCCATAAACGATTAAAAACTATAGGAAGTGGGTAAAAATTTCAAAACAATTTCTATAAAATAGTGAGAAAAAAAATTCCATACCATTTGAAAATTCACCCACCATAGTGCTTTTGTATCCAGAACTTCAAGAGTTGTTTCTGAGAACATCATATGACAAAATCACTCCACGTTTGATCCAGGTAATTACCGATGCCCTCCTCTTTCACTTTCATGCAAAAAAATTTAATTTTAGTGGTTATTTTTTTAGTTAGGCCATCCCAAATAATGTGTTTTGGCCCACGCAAAAGTCGGGTCTTTTTCCATGTATAGGGCTGGGTATACGCAGAAAATACCACGATACCCACGTACATACATGGTTGTTTTGTAAACAGTCGCGTACATGGCTGCAAATATGATTTTCAAGAGAAAATACTCATGAAACTTAAAAATGTTTATGCAGGATGGTGCTAGAATGGAGAGAGAGAGAACATGGTGATGTTGAAGAGGCTGTGCAGGCTGACCTCATGGATCAACAAGCATTGAGTGCTCTTGGGTTATACAAATTTTGGTGCCTTGGAAGCTTAAGAGCCAAGCCAAGGCTACTCCAGCTACAAGTGGATTACTGGGATCCAGACTCTGATACCTTTCAGGATGGCATGTCACTCAGCCTAGAGATTGAGGACATATACTTTATCACAGGTTTGTCCCGTTGAGGGGAGGTGGTGAACCTCCGATCGCGTGGGCCATGAGGCGGGTTGACTATAGAGGAGTACATAGTTGTGTATTTCCTTCCCGATACAGAGAAGGTTGGGATTCAAATACCAACAAATGAAGCCCAGAAGCTGGGGCTGAAGGCCATACTATTGGAATTGGGCAGGATCGTAGGCTTAGCATCACTCCACCAGGCCTCAAGGCCAATTATTTTCTATGTCGTAGAGTGCACGCGACCTACGATATATAACTGGAGTACCTAGTTGCTAAGCAACATGAAGCAGCAACTCGGTGACTGCAAGATGGGCAGGGTACGGAACTTTGGGTTTGGAAGCATACTGAATGCATTCTTTTTTGAGTAGGTGTCGGGGTTAAGCCCTATAGTTGACATTGCTCCACACGAAGTTATCTATCCAGCTCAGCTACGCTAGGCCAATGTCATGTGCATACTGGAAGGGGGAAGGATGGCTAACCCCTATCCAACAGACTTCTTCCTCAGGCGGTGGAGATAGATCATCGCCATAGATGACTACCCCTATGCAGGGATAGACTTCCACGAAGATCCAGACATGCCTCTACCACCAGGAGCAGTATATGGAGACATAGGTAATGAATCCCAACTCACTTTTTTTTTAGTAATTAAATTTTTTTTGTATTTTTTTATATATGAAATCAAAAGACATGTTTTTGGTGTGACAACACATAATGATACTCTATCATGTACATGTAGAGGTGGGACCACGATGAATAGAAGGCTTTCCTCGTCATTGACGAAGGGGAAGAGTTGATGATATCATGGGTGTAGATACATAGTGGACACTCCAAAGCATCCACACAAACTTCATTCGGCTGACACAGAGGATCCCCATGGTGCAAGTCAAGGACTTGCTTGAGGTTATGTAGCGCCAGGTGGTTGGAGTACCACGGGAATGGGTTCGGTTATTTCCCTGGCTAGCTAGAGTCGTGGTGTGCTACCATGATCAATTACCTCCTCCACCTCAGGCTTAGAGACCTAGGTGTATATTTTTTGTATGATCGTGTAGTATATATCGGTGGCTCGGAAGCCCCAATTTCGTATATGACACTTATGTATTATGATGTCACCTTTTTGGACTTAATGAAAAATCTTTATGATGATCGATTATTATTCTATTTACATGTGTAAAATGGGTTTGTGAAATGATTTTATCGTCTGTGAAACAAATTCCAATCTAGTACATAGTTAGCATATGAATTAGCATCTTGATTAAAATTTCTTGAAATGTGAATGTATGTTATGTTCTCAAATTGTCGTTCTAGTAATCTTACACGCAAGAATATTCGTAACAATGTTGGATCCCTAACATGATACAAGCCATTAAGTTGAGAGACCACTAACTACAAATCAATACGTACCTCAAGAGAAAGAATACCATGTGAAATGGCATCACGTAATAACTCAATCACAGCACTATATTCAGCAACATTGTTCGACGAAGGCTGTAAACATACGCCTCCTGAAGACAACACTTGAACCGTAGGAGTATAAATCACCCAAGCAGCCAAAGCTTAGTTTTGAGTGTGGTGGCTAGCACCATTAGTGAATCCTATGTAAATCGAAAACTCCATCGACATCTTCCATAACAAACGAAAGCTAATCAACAAACCCGATCACCATAAGAAGACCAAACTACGCTATGCAAAATGTATAATAATATACAAAAATTCATCCCCAGATAAAGATCATACATAGTACTTTTTAAGATAGATCCCATTTCTAGGCTCTACCAAGGCCGTCCCTTCATAATCCACCAACTCATAGGCGCATTTCTCTAAGACATGCTTAACCACGTAAGGACCATGCCACATAGGGTTGAACTTCCCTTCCCCCAAGGGTTCCTTATCTTGATCCCACAAAAGGACCAAGTCACCTTCACTAAACCTATTAGTACTAACAAAATTATCATACTGGACCTTAATGCGACGCTTGTTAACCTCAAGAGCCGCTAAAGCATCTCGATGTTGCTCATCAAGCTACTCCAAGTGGACCAGACGTTCTTCCAATGCGGAAGTCTTTGGTAAAATATACACAACTAGCTTCAAAAAAGTATTTTGCATTCAATCGGTATACTGACTCCACCCCATGCACAAGCTGATAGGGAGAAAAATCAGTGGTAGTCTTAACTGTGGTTCTATAAGCCCACAAAGCAGGATACAACATGATATGCCAATTATTCTTGCTCTGTGCGATGGTTTGTTGGAGAATGGACTTAAGTGACTTGTTCACAACTTCAACCTGTCCATTCGCTTGAGGGTAATAAGAAGAGGAATGCTCTTTTTTATATCATAATTTCGAAGACAATTGTTCCATCATTTTGTTCTGAAATTTCCTACCATGGTCAGTGACAAGCTCCCTCAGAATTCCGAACTGGGTGATAATCTGGTTAAATATGAAATGTGTGGCTGTTCCACCATTAGATTTGATAATGGGCATAGCCTCTGCCCATTTCGTGAAGTAATCAACATCCACAATAATATGATGGTGCCCCCCAGCCAAAGCTAGGTTACAATCCATAAAATCGACCCCCCACTTGGTGAAGGGACCGACGGTGATAATGGGATGTAAAGGTGCAGCACGCGAGCACATATTCCATGCAAACACCTGGCAAGGGTGACACCTCTTGACTGCATTAATGCAATCTTTAAATATGGACAGCCAAAAATAACCCGTTCTCAGAATTTTTTGAGCTATAGAAATCCCAAATAAATGACCACCACACGCCCCTCTGTGCCAATCATTAAGCACGACCATAGCCTCCTCATGATTTAAGCAATTACGTAAAATGGAATCAACCCCATGGTCATACAAAGTATCATCCACTATGAGGTAGTTCTTCGCTACGTGACGTAGTCGTCGACTCTCATCTCGTAAGAGGTGAGTAGGAACCTTAAATGTTTGCAAATAAACAATAATATCCCTATACCAAGGGTCCACGATTGAGATGAGAAAGATATGCTCAAAAACAAGAGAATCCTCATGAACCTCCCCTTCATCCAAATTTGGAAAATCTGATATGAGCTCAACAAAAATTAATGATTTCTTTGACTTTGTCAAAACAAACTTGAGATCAAACTCCTGCAATATCACAATCCATTTATTATAATTTCCCCCAATCATCCTTCTGGTGAGGACGAATTGAAATGGATCAATGTGAGCTACGACCAAATTTTGGCGAAGGAGGATGTAATGCCTCAAACGCTGAACCGCATGGAAGGTGGCTAAGGCCAGCTTCTCAACATGGGTATAATGAAGTTCTACATCAATAAGGTTTCGGATAAGATAGTAGATGGCATGCTCATGGAGCTCCTCATCCTCTTGAACCAACACCATACCAATCGTCTCTTGAGACGCGGCCACATAAATCAAAAAGTCATGGCTATAGTCTGGTGGAATAAGCACGGGGGTCGATGCCAAGGCTTTCTTAAGAGCATCGAAAGACTCCTGATCTCTCTCATCCCATTAAAAATGGGTGTCCTTCTTCAACAAATGCAAGAAGCCTTTAGTCAAATTGGAAAAATTGACTACGAACCTTCGCAAGAATTTCTCCATTCCTCGGAAACATTAAAGATGTTGAATGTTATGTGGGGGAGACAATTGAAGTATTGCCTCAACCTTCAAGGGATCGACTCTAATACCCTCCTTGGACAAAATGAATCCTAGTAAACAACCAACCTTCACACAAAATATGCACTTGTGAGGATTTAACCGAATTTGATAATGACGGCATCTTTCGAAAACCAATCGCAAATGATAAGGATGACGCACCTCAAGCGAGAGTGAGCAGCTAGATCATCCAAATACACTTCAATAATATTTTTAAGATCATGAAAGGAAAATTCCATGGCCCGTTGAAACATAGCTCCGACGTTTTTAAGGCCGAAGGGCATCTTTCGATATGAAAAATTTCCCCAAGGACAAATAAATGCAGTCTTATGTTGGTCCCCTGGTTTAATCTGTATCTGATTATATCCAAAAACGCCATCCATAAAAGAGAAAACCTCACTTCCTGCACACTCATCCAAAATTTGATCAATAAATGGTGTAGGGAAATTATCTTTAGGATAGGCTCGATTTAAATCATGGAAATTAGTGCATATTCGGATCGCTCCATGCTTCTTATCCACCGGAATGGAATTTGAAACCCACTCCATTAAGGGAACAGGATAGATAAAACCATCTTTGAGAATTTTCTCTATCTCTTCTTTAATAGCGGGTGATTTCCTAAGATTCACGGCACGCAAACGTTGTCGAACTGGTTTGGCATCCATATAGGTTTTGATTTTTTGTTCAACAATGTGAGGGTCTACTCCTGGCATTTCCTCGTACGACCAAGCGAAAACATCACGAAATTCCTTAAAAATCTCAGTGTACTCTTTAATCTCATTGGGGGGACAATCTGCCCCAATGTACACGTTCTCAATCTTACCAGGAACACGAGAAATATTGATAGGTATCATTGGTGACAAGTTAGCCATGTTCCCTTCAGCAGTCTAACTAGGAGAGCTTAATGGGACCATGGTCCTACCAAATTTCTCGCTTATAATTTCCCTAAATTCATCACACTCTAAATGATCAAGCTTATGAAGGAAATACGATCTATGGTGCAACTCTACCCAAGGTAGTTCTATCCCAGACATAGCTTCAAGAATAGCTTCATCTGACGGAAAAAACATCATCAAGGCAGTCTTGAGAGTGAGATGACTCTACTACCCAAGCAGGAAGCACATAAGGGTCCTCCTCCTCCATTCGTGAAGAGGAAGGACTAAGCTCTACAACATGATCAATATTAGCTTGATACGCCACCAATGTTGCAGGAAATGACATGTCTATCTCGGTAGGTATAGAACTATCAGTCAAAGTACTCGGTGAAGGAAGAATCCATGGATCCTCCATATGAGAGGTGCAAAAATAGATCGAATTCAATGAGTTCGAAGCCTTACCAAGACTAGACCCAATCATAAGAACGGGCACAGGACAACTAAAGGTTCCCATGAGAGAATGTCAAAACCCCAAATTTTCTGAAAAATTTAAAATTTTGAAAATACATAAAATTATTAATAATGCGGTCTGCTAACAGTTACAGTTATCTATAAATTATTTGGTTAACAGATTTGTTAATACATAATCTGAATTAAGCACAAGGTTAAGTTCAACGTGTATAATAATTTCTTTTTCAGTTTGCTGATGAGTTTTAATTTGCGACAAGTAGGTGGAACTATCTTGGATTCTAGGGCTTACTTAGATTTTGAGCTAACGCGGAAAGTTTACTCGTCCTCACAAGTTTATAGGTAAGAAGGATTGAGTAAAGCCTATCACTTTTCATAAAGCATGCAGATATACTTTTATTTGCAAAAACAATAGCTCGGTAAATAAGCTGTCCCAAATTCAATTGCTTCTGTGAGGAAAAACAAGCAGTTTGTTTCTTCGATCTAAAATTTGCCAATGATACACATAAAGAAGAGTTTCTGTCTTGAATATGATTAGCGAAAGTTATTATTTCTCTGGTTCATAACCTATAATATTTGTCGTAAGTTAAATCCACCTAAAGTGCATAACCTATACTGCTGTAATGTTTGCTCTAACGGTAAAATACATTATTGCCTTAATAAGACTGGTATAAGCGATTCTGGATATTCATCCTCTGTAAAGCAGTTTTATGTCCATTAGGTTATAAACAGTGTAGTACAATACCAAGTCTTAATATCATAGAGTTTTAGTGGGGTGATTCTACTCCAGTTTTCTTACTTATTTTATAGAACTTCTTTTTGGCTCACGCCTTTGATCACAACTTCTAACTTAAGTCGATTCTTCAAGATAGATTGCTTTAACATCTCATGCAAGTACTTAGACAGTACTAAAAGATTGTACTACTAATCAAACATGAAATAGCTTAAGTACTTCATAAGGTTAGTAAACAGCCAAAAGACATTAAACTTTGTTGAACTGACTATGTACAGGATTTATAGTCATCGTCCTAGTATCTGTCACTTATTGATCTAAATTATATGATATTCAACGATACCTACACGAATCATCTTGTTTATAAAGCCTTTAAACTTACCAGTAGTTCTGGTTTAAGGACATCTAGGATTTATAAAGTTCATGTTTCCAATTAAAACTATGTCCTTAAACAATTTCACGTCCCAACATAAATGTTGGTGACAACGTAATTAGCTATGCAAATTTATTAATAAGACTTTATTATCCTAGTTTGGCTAGAAGATTGAGAATAACCTTTTCGTTACATCTCCTCAATATCATAAGATTTACGTTATTAACCTAGCTTTGATAGCTTAAGGCTTAATGACTGTTGTAACTATACTATAGTATTACCAAAAGGTCTAATCATTAGTGAAGAACTAAATCCTTTCCTGCATAAATATGATTGGGACAAAAATATCGATTTATGATATTAAAACCATTTAATGATTATCAACAAGCTTAATGTGAAATAATATAAACTATATAGTTTATAACTAAGTTTTTGAACATAAATAATTCGAAAAGTAAACATATGACATATCATGAATATGTTCTAAAATGAGATTTATTTTGGCATGAATAAAGTTTATGAGGTTTGATGATTTCGTGGTTAACATAAGCTTGAAAGAATTATAATGACTTGCATTGTACATGCTATAACTTGTAATGGTTAACGGTCGTTGTGTTAGTCCACTTCCACGATGAAACCATGGATATGATGAATATAATATAACATGATTTTAAATTCGCCCTTGTACCAATTATATGACTTATTGAGATATAAACTTGGCATCGATTTGAGGATTATTGTTTTATGTTTTCAATAGTTTATAGCATGCATACGTTGGTTGAATCTGGGATAACGTGGGACCTTTTTAAATGATTTGTTAAACCTTATTATTGAGCGAAAATCATTTTGAATAATCAATTATTTGATTGCATGCAGGGACTATGTAAAATACCCACTGCATGGTAAATTATCCACGTGAACACATGGTTCTTCCTGGGCCAAGCGTTGAGATAATAAGAGGGTTTATGAACCCTGGTCCTGGTCATTTTACTCCATCGTTTTCGGGCCTCTGGGCTGCTTTGCAACTGTGTCTTGGCTGCCATGTAAACTCTGTGTCCTGTGGTGAAGTTCAGTCCTCCTTTAATGCCCTTGCTTCCAGCCTACACTATGAATTCATATTGCAAAGGTTGAGGAGAGTCATGTCACTTGTTTCAGTTTACACTGTGTATGGTTTTCTTTAATGGATTATTCATCCACGACTTGGTCCTGAGGATAGCTTACGGATCTGTAAGTTTATCTCGGCATAAAAAAACTTAAGAGTCATGGCTCTAACCTTTGGTCTAGTCTGTCATAGGGTTTCTGTTAGTGTGGGTTCTCAGGCTCATAAGAGAGGTGACAGTGCGTGCTTCTCTGCTTGACCGTCGCTCTCTTCCTTTGGATGCTACTAGTTGTAGTTACCCTCATTTAACCTGCCTCAGTCATGAAAGGGATGAAGGGTTTGATGTTTGTTTGATTGGTCGCAGCACTCATGTTCGTGGGTGGCCACATTACTTTCAATTTCAGGTAAAATACAATTCTTAATCAGTTTTTTAAAACTTATTTATAGCTCCACTGTGATTCAAAGCAGTAGTATTAATATTTGTGGGATAACTTTGCAGGTGACAGCTATTCCCTCCATCGCAATTGGTGCAAGTGCAAGGTCGATTTCCTACTCACGGGTAATCCTTGGTTATCCCATGGCAGTTCTTCCTTGTGCAGTTCCTTATGGAATGTTTTTCGGTTGGTCACCATGGCCTGCAAAAGACCCTCGTGGTTAATGTTTTCTTGGCTAACTTGCTCAGTTTGTTTTGTTTAACAAACCCTTGCATCTAGCAGGGTCTCCGGCTTATGCCGTGACTTGTAAGATTTTGTTTCACTTGTTATATGTATAGTTTTGTAAAGAGAGGTAAACGGCCTGTCAAACCGTCCTCTGTATAATCTTAGGTGAAGGGATGTACCCTCTTGAGCTCAGACTTGCTTAATTGAAGCTCTGGAAGTAATTTGGAATATTAGGGTTTCACCCTAACTTGACTGTGTAAAGATATTTTACTGTTTTTAAATTATCTTCTAAAGCAAATATATTACTATCGTCTGTTCTGCTATTTCTCTTATCGCAATATTTGTTAATAAGCTCGGTTAGTCAAGCAAGTGTAAGTTCTGTCAATATTCATGTATGTAATATTTTCTTAAATTATTCTGTAAGTTAATTTAATAATACTTGTTAAAAGCATGTTGGTTACAGGTATGAGTGGTTATACTTTTATTATTTTCTTCTCTGTCCTTATAGGACTGTAATAATATTTTGATGTTTTTAGTATTCTGTATCATCCAACTCTTTGGATTAAAGCTTAGAAAATTATACTGTGATTATTTTTAATTTACAGTATTCATGCTATAAATTATAATATTAAAATGTTAATACTATAACTTATTCTGTTTATAATATAAGGGTTCCAACTCTATGCATTCTTTTATAATTAGCTTTTATTTAGTTCTCTTGAATTAAATTTGTTTATAAATAAATAATATTTTTTAAATACTAATAACCCTTACACTTAGTCTGTTCATAAGTGTATAGATAGAATTTTGTTATTAACTCATTGTATACTATTATATTTTCTATAGGTAATTTTTTCATACAACTACTATACCAAATTTGTCCTATTTAAAATAAAAACATTCTTAGAAATAATTGTGCAATAAGTACAATGAAATAACTCTGTAAAGTTTAACTTAATCCTTCTTTCACAGAAATAAGAGTATTTGTTTAAACTGAATCTTTTCCTAGGTGACAGGTT